>RJWT010007522.1:0-27520 GCA_004365215.1 Cuniculus paca | reverse complement strand
AAGAATAATATATAATATGAACAAATAAATAGAGTTTCGATGCTAAAAAAACTAATTCATGACTAAACCCAGAATATTAATATGAACAGCTTTGGAGTTTTTATAAGTTTATAATGTATAGTGGAATAGGGCAATCAGGTAAAAATTAGTGAAGCAGTTTTTCTTCCTGTTTTATATAATTATTAATATTTTAGAGGCAATTTGGATGATTAAAAACTTAGTAAGACAGCAGCACTTTTACTGATGGATTTATTTTTGTACATAATATTTCGGCCCTCATATTCAGAAAGACATCTGACAAGATTATAATAAATGTTTTCTATCATAATTATGTTGTAAAGTAATATTACTGTTCCCAGTATTCTATTTCTGATTTACACTTTCTATAGTTTACTCTCATTGTATATCCTTATTTATGCTTTTTAAAAATGAATGCAGCTATGAATGGCACATAATGAATGACCCAAGACTTAGCTTAAAACAATAGGTAGTTAATTCTGCACTTTTTGTGTAATTTTTAAAAATAGTTTATTTACTTTGAAACATTTGCTTATTAGTTGAGGTGCTGTTTTCTTTATTAATTACAATGTGGAATTTCCAATAAGACATAGTGGAAGGCCTTTTCTTAAAAAGGTGTGCTGCTTGTGCTGTTAATTTTCCATAAAAGATTTCTATGAATTTAATAATTGGGGTTGCTTTTGCAGTAATTCTCATTTTAAAATTTCAACCAATGGTACTAGGTCCAGGTATTTAAATCAGCTCTACCTAGAGAAACAACAGTTTATTTGAAATTTCCACATTTTTATACATTTTTACCTGTAAGAGTCATTAAATTGAATATATAGTAAAGTTTAAATGTTTATAGGTCTAAAGTGTAAGTGACAAAAATAAAAAATTTCTTCTATCTCACAAAATTGCTCTTACTCAGATTTTTCCCTTCCTTGTTCTTTTATTTTTATTAGTCCCTTGTTCATATTTAATACCATATTGTGATTTTTTTTGTTGAGAAATAGTTTTTGTGAATATAATAGTCAAGTTTTCCAACCAGTTGGTAAGACTCTTTTTTAATCTAAAATGTCACTGTACAAAAGATCTAGTTCGTTTCTAATTTTTTCTGTATTACATCTCTTATGTAAGTATATTCTTAAATTTCTCAGTGTTAGGATTTTTGACCAGGAGTAAATGATTTTAAATGATTTTAAAAATAAAGAATTTAAGTATAGATATATAGTAACTGTTAATCTGTCAAAATTTTTCTTGCTTTCCCTTTTTTATTAGGTGAGTGTGGTTCAAGATTCAGTAAATATATCAGGACATACTAATACGAATACTTTGAAGGTGCCTGAATGTCGATTAGCAGAAGATTTAGGTAATCTCTGGGAAAACACAAGATTTACTGATTGCAGTTTCTTTGTGCGAGGACAAGAATTTAAAGCTCATAAATCTGTGCTTGCAGGTACTTTTACTACTTTGGAGTAATACATGTTTTTAAAACACATTTGTGCTTTAAGTAATGGTACTTAATCTTGTTTCAGCTCGATCTCCAGTTTTTAATGCAATGTTTGAACATGAAATGGAAGAAAGCAAAAAGGTAATATGGTTTGAAGGTTTAATATTTAATTTGCATACATGTAAAATAGTAGAATGTATATTTTAAAAGTAATAGTGCCATGTTCTCATTATTTCATTACAATAAGAATGGAAACCTTTTCTTTTTTCTCTTCTTTTTTTTTTATTTTATTTGGATAATGTTAACATTCATGGGGAATTTGTACCTGTACATGATATATCTTGCAGCTTTTTACCTGATTCTCTTCCCTTCCTTTCAACTCCTCTTCCCCTCCTTATTTACAAAAAAGCTTTGTTTCTATTTTTTTTCTAGTCTCTTTCTTTTCCTTCTCCTTTCTTTCCTTTCGACAACCCTCTCCTTTGTTCTCCTTCTCATTTGAACATTTTCTTCCCATTTCTCAATACCTATTACACATTTTGGTTCTTATTTACACTTTTGGTTTCTCACACCAGAGAAACAATATGATATTTACACATATGTGTCCAATTTATTTCACTTAAGAGTATGGTCTCAAGGTGCATCCATTTAGCTACAAAAGGAAAACCTTTTGGAAACAAAAAGATGAGAAAAATGTAAATGTAGGTCTGTAGGGAGGCCCAGTGAATATTCCAAGTGAAGCTATTTTGATATTTATCGGGTAGCTAAATAAATGAACAGTTGTTACCCTGAAGGACTTTTCAAGGACTGCAGATATAGCTTAGTAGTACAGCATGTCTCTAGCATGCCCAGTACTTTGGGTTTGATCTCCAGCACTGAAAAAAAAAGTCCTCTGGTCCATAGCTAATTGAGAGGTCTTTGGAGAAGATACATCTTTGTCTTTCTAGACTTGTGAATTAACTTTGGAATTTGTTTTCAAACAATAAGTCTGTATTTTCATCACTAAGTAAGAAGATATTAATTCATTTTAACAAGAATGACAGATTATATCTGTTATTATATACTAACTATAATCAAGATATTACATATTCGTCTCCTCTAAACATTACTCTTTCATTAGGCATTTTGAAATGTAGCTATTTTAGAGATTAGGTCATTTTCTGATTGCATAGCATGTGAGCCTTAAGGTTCCCCTGAACAACTTCAGAATTTTTCATACGTTCCAGCTTTATTCTTTCTGTAGAACTATAGGCCTCCATAAAACACCTTTTTTCTTTTTCTCACCTGATTGGCCTGCAGAGGTAACATGACCATCCTGATCACTTCCACGTGGGGAGGTGGCAGTGATGTCAGGTGTTACTAACAAAAAGGGGTCTGAAAAATTTGGTATTGCTTACTGTTAGATACTTAGTTTCTTCATTGATCTCAAAAGAGAAATAGACCACAAATAGATACAGGAGTAAAAATATTATTAGTACTCTTGGACATGAGTATGTCTCAGGTAAGCAAGGAAGTGCAGTAGATAATATAACATCATTTTTACAAAAGGCTCTGAGGTTTGTGAGATTCAGTTTAGTTACTACTAGCCATGCTTTTGCTTAATGCTGGGAATAGAATTGTTGGTTATAGCCTCTTTCACATTGTCTTAGGACCTAGAAATTCAACAAGGAAACTGTTAGTAGCCATCATCCTCTAGCACAAAGGTCAGAAACAGAGCACAGATGTATTTTGTTTGTCCTACAGATTTTTATTCTTTAATTATTGAGAAATTGGGGCTTATATTCTTACGTAGTTGTGGTCGGCTTTGTCTCGGTTTCATAGTGTGGGATTTTCAGCTGTTTATGGTTCCCACTTCTTATACAGTGTGTGCTTTTCCTCTTCACCTTACCTACTTTACTTTGGCTGATTAAGTTAGTGAAGATTTTCTTGCCTCGGTTTTAAAATACAAAATTTATTTATTTGAGTGGTAAAGTATGTTAGTGCAGATTTGGAGGTTTTAAATTACTGTCAAAGACTCAATTTGGCTCATTTGTTTGTATGTATGTATATATTCTTTTAACTTAACTTTTTTGTGTTGTTTTCAATATCAGAATCGAGTGGAAATAAATGATTTAGACCCTGAGGTTTTCAAAGAAATGATGAGATTCGTTTATACAGGGAAAGCACCAAATCTTGATAAAATGGCTGACAGCTTGTTGGCAGCTGCAGACAAAGTAAGTAATTAGGTTTTAAGGAGTTGAAAAATATCCTCCAGCTTGTTGTATATAGAAAGCTATCATCATCAAATAAAGGACTCCAAACAACTTGAAATATCGAATTAATGTATACTGCTTGTCGGTGGCTCTTATGAGTTTATGAGCTAGCATATAGTAGGATAGTATGGAAATTATATTGTTTAAAAAATTAACAAGATATAATATCTTTAGGAAGAAGTTTTTTTTTATGAGAGTTTAGACTATACTCAATATTTTTAAATGTCCTTTTTTAGGAATGCACAACACAATATAAAATTTATTACAGTCATCAGATATTCTTAGCCTTAAGATACAGTGCATGCCCTTTGTTTTTTTAGGAGAAAATATATAATTCTTTGTATTAATAAATTTATATTAATGTGACAACACAGAAAAAGAGAATAACAATTTTATAATGCTCTATGGCAATGCTGATTTCTTGAAGATAGGGAAACTGCAAAAATACCAGAAAACCTTAGAGCCAGTAATTTTAAATCTGAAAAGCACATTTAATACATATCTGATATTTATAGCCAGACTATATAAAGAATTCTCAGAACTCAATTATAAAAATGCAGTGATTTTGCTAAAAGTGAATAAAATAATTGAACAGCCACTTCCTGAAATGAAATCAGTGCATTGAAAGATGTCTGGCATCAATGTAAATTAAAATCAATATTAATGTATATTAATTATTAATAATTCATCTTTTAATGATTAAAATTACAAAGGTCATGTTGAGTGTTATCAAAAATATGGAAGAATTAGCATGTTAGATACTGCTGATGGTACTATAAAATGGTGTAGCCCCTTTGAAAAACTGACTATTTCCTTACACAAATTTAAACTTACTGTATGATCCAGTGGGACCAATTTAAGTTTTTACCCCAGAAAAAAGAACACATCTATTGTATGACTTGTATATGAATGTAACAGCTTTATTTATAATAGCTAATACTGATAAGTGACCCAGCTGTTCAATAAGTGAATAGATAAATTCTGTTATGTCTACATGTCATAAAATGCTCACCAATGAGAGTTGGACTATCACTATATAGGCAATTAGAGATGTGAATCTGAAAATATCCTCAGTGTAAGAACCAGACAAAAATGAGTACATATTGTTTAATTTCATTTATAGAAAACTTGAGAAAATATATACTAATCTATAGTGATAGAAGGCATAATAGAAAGGAATGAAAGAGGATATGAGGAGACTTTTGGGGATTATGAGTGTATTTACTGTCTTGGAGAAATGATGGTTTTGTGGCTGTATAAAATTTATCAAAAGTATAAATTTTATGTGTTTTTTTGAGATTAGCAGTGATTAATATATTGTGTATTGTTATCTTCAAAATAGTTCAGATTTTCAAGATATAGACATGAAAAAATGATCAGTGAAAGCACAAACCATTCTTTTAGATGCATATCTATATATAATATTAGATAGATAGATAGATAGATAGATAGATAGATAAATATGTATATAATCTTTTGCCTTCTGTCTTTTCACCTTTCCCCATCCCAGGTGTTCTTTCCTTTTGAGCAGTTTCTTTCACTTTCACAATATCTGTTGTACATTTTGGATCTTGTTTACTCTGTTTTTTATACTAGGGAGACAATACAATATTTGCACATGCAAGTCTGATTTATTTCACTTATGAGTATAGTTGCAGGTTGTATCCATTTACCTATAAAAGCCTCAAGTTTATCTTTCTTTAAGATGAGTAGTACTCCATTGTACAAAAATACCACATCTTTTTTGTCCATTCCACATTTGATGGGCATTTGAGTTGTTTCCAAGATTTAGCTATTACAGATTGTGCTGCTATAAACATGGTTGCACATATATTGCTGTAGTTTGATGTTTTCAGTTTTTCTGGGAAAATACCCAGAAGGGGGAGTAGCTGGATTGAATGAGACCTCCAATCCTAGTTTTTTAAGGAATCGCCACACTGATTTCCTTCTTATGTATGTCAGTTATACTTCAGTAAAGCTGCTAAAGATGGTATATTACGTACTGCGCACACTAATAACTGCAAGAATTTTTAGTGATTATGAGTAAGATTTGTTTGGTTTTTAACAAATTCATTCTTTAAGATTGAATAGTAGCAAAATACAATATACTAGGTTATACATTTGTAAGTGTGAAATAAGAGAGAAGAAGAATATTATTACTATTAGGAATATTAAGTCATAAGGTACCTTTTTTTCTTTTTAAAAAAATTTTTTTTATTAGTACATCTCTGTCATACATGTTGATCACATTCCTCAGGAAATTTGTACCTGTACATAATACATATATCTTAGTTCTTTTCCCCCCATTTCCCCTTCCCTCCCTTCAACTCTTTTTCCTTTCTCTGTTTGCAAAAGGTGTTGCCATATTTTTCCTTCTATTGTCTGTTTTTTCCTTTTTGCTTCCTTCTGTCCCCTCTCCCCACTCCCTTGTTCTCCTTTCCATTTGAACATGTTCTTCCTACTTCTCAGTATCTGACCTCCATTATGCCTTTGTATACTCTTTGGATTTCTCACAGAAGAGAAACAATGCAGTATTTAAACTTGTGTGTCTTATCATAACGTACCTTTTGTAGCATAAATCCTACTTTTAAAATATACAATATTTTATGCTTATGTAAATTGTAGTTTCCTAAAAGCAAATGCATTTTTTCGTATTTTTTACATTAAGTTAAAGCAATGATTTAATGACAAAATAACTATATTTCAAAGAATAATCTATATTAAGTCATCTATTTGAAAACATAGTTGGAGTAAATATTATTGGTTATATTTTTCTTTCGGATAGTATGCACTGGAGCGGCTGAAGGTCATGTGCGAAGAAGCTTTGTGTAGTAACCTCTCAGTAGAAAACGTTGCCGATACCCTTGTCCTTGCAGATTTGCACAGTGCAGAGCAGTTGAAAGCACAAGCCATAGACTTTATTAATAGGTAAGCTAGGGTTGTATTTCACTGGGCAGGACACCTCAGCATTTTTTCTCTGGACTTTTTTTAAGAGTGTTTAAATTTTCAATGCAGGTGCAGTGTACTTCGACAACTTGGGTGTAAAGATGGGAAAAACTGGAACAGCAAGTAAGATTATATCAGTTTCTGATCTGCATAAATGAAATTGTTTGCATAGCCTTTTGTTCATCTACAATAAGTATGAATCCAGGTGTTAGTTATATGAAGTAAACTAGTTACTAGAAAAAAAGATAATTTTATTACTTTAGTGGATTCCTGAGGGTATGCTTCGTTGTAGATCAGCTTCTAATGCAAACTGGGGTGAATGATCTAGTTACTTAAGATCCATGGTATATAGCTGAGTCCAAGTATTAGCTGCTGGTGATCCAACCTGTGCCCCTTCAGAAAGCATTCCTAAAAATATGGGAAATACTCATTTAATCCAATGAGGAATGTACCCTCTCGATTTGCTTTAAAAATTTTTTATTTTGTATACTAATTTACTGCTGCTTAGCTTAGCCAAATACCTTGCATCATATGTTATTTTAGGCTAAGCCGTCTAATACTCCGAACATGGCAACAATCCTTCCCTAGTAAATCTATAAGTTGTTGGATGGTTGCTGTATCATTCTAAGCCTAGATCTTTAAACATTGGAATTTAATATATTCAGCTTTTTCTCTTATGTCAGTTTTAGAATGACTTTTGTATTCTTTGTAATTATTTGACATTAAAAGGGAAAAGAATTGATGAGTTGAAGGTTATATGTGTTATCTTGATGGGTTTTACCTATAAACCTTTCAATTATATTTTTTCAAATTACCAAAAGTTGATATAAGTGAATGTTAAAGACAGTAAAGTAATTGTTTTATGTCATAAGTGTATAATATATCATCATAGTATGTGATACGAAGAAAAAAATATATTGTATTAACAACAAATAACAATTTGGTTCTTTTTACTTAGCCATTTTCAAGCTTTAGTTTTATTAAGAAAGTATATCATATAACTTTTTTCAATGTCAGTGAATGTTAACCTATTTAATTTCCCATGGAAAAGTTGTGTTGTATATGCTTGCCAAAAGGTCAAATATTATAATCAGTATCTGTGACTCTAAAGAACTACTGGTCACTGAAGATTTTAAACGTGACACCCTGGCAATTTGGTGTTCAGCAGATAAAAATTATTTTCTTGATGTTAACTCATATTTACTTCAACAAACATTAGCCTAGCATTTACCGTGTCCCAAGCACCATACTAAGGTGCGTTATTTAAAAAGCAATTTGAAGGAAAATCTTTCTTCTTGAGAAATTTATCTAATGAAGATACATGAATATATAATTTCATTATAATATGGTTAGTAATATGATAGATATGAACAGACATTTTACTCTGTGCTTAAAGATTTAGAGAGACTGGAGGCGATGGAGCTGAGTTGGGGTTGTTGGTTGGTTGGTTGGTTTGTTTGTTTTCCCTTCAATACTGGGGATTGAATCCAGGGCCTTCACAGTGAGCTACATCCCCAGCCCTTCTTTTATATTTTATTTTGAGACAGGGTCTTACTAAGTTGTCCTACCTGAGCTTGAATTTGTCCTGGAATTATAGGTATGCACCACCACGCCCAGTTGAACTGAGTCTTACAACATGAGTAAGAGTCAGTAAGCTAAGGAGGAAATTGTAGACATTATAGACAGAAAGGACAGCATGAGCCAAAGTATTCAAACATGAAACAGTGGTTAATCATTCATTTGACAGATTCTTAAACTTTATTATCCAGTGAGTTCCCAAGGCATTGTGCTTTGAACAGAGAAGATAATGGTGAACATAACAGATGTTTTTCTTTTCTTCAAGGAGTTATGGTTTAATAGCACATTAATTAAATAGGTAATTGCAATAAGGTATGATGATGAAGACTGTATACCTATAGTAGCGTGTACCAAAGGGACCTTATCTTGTTTAGGTGTAAGAAAAAGCTGTTACAAAGAACTACAAAAATATAGCCTGAAACATTGCTAGAAGTTGATCTGGAGAAGAAGAGAGGAGGGAAGATTATCCCAGAAGAGAGAGAGCAGTAGTGCATGAGTGTGTGTATGTGTGTGTGTATGAATGTGAAGGGGGAAGGTAATTGGAAGAAGCTGGAGAAAGTAAGCAGAGGTCAGATCGTGCAAAGTCATGTAACATTAGGACTTTATAGTCTATTTGTGAAAAGTAATAAGCGGATGCTTATTGTCACCTAAGGTGAGCATGATCATGTTTTCATTTTTAAAGGTCTCTGCATGCAGGTGAGAGACTGGTTTATGGGGAAGTTTGGTGGTGGTATTTGAGGAACAAGGTTAAATATATACTGACCATTTGGAAAGTTAATCAGAGTAGTTCAGGCAAGAAATGAGGGTAAAAATAGACTTGCTTTGTAACAGACTAGAAATAAATGAAAAAAAGTATGTAAGAAATAAGTTAAGGAGGGACTCTATAAATTTGGGTATTATTTAGATAGTGGTAAAGGGGTCAGGTAAAAACAGGAAATGGTAACTAGATTGTTGCTTGCTTGAGTGGTTTTTTACTTTGATTGCTCAGTGATGACATGCTGTACTTAGGGTACAATAAACAGCTCAGTACCTGAGTATAAAAAGAGCATAAGAAAGCAGAAATGAAAAGCTTCAGAAAGATAGTTGGGTGCCAACAATAAGGAGTCTTGTTTTTCTTTCTAAAACTTTAGGTGTATGCAAAGAGGAACTATAGAAGAGCATGACACAGTCATATTTATGCCATTATGGCTGCATTTTGGATGATCAAGGCCTTAACCAGAGATTCATGATATCTTCGCAAATTAAAGCAAGACTTTTTGACAATTAATTAGGACAGATTGCAGTACTACTCCCAGGTTTTCTAACCTGAATCACTGGATGATGGAAGAAGCTGATAAAGAGGAAGAATTTGGGGTTTCAGGAGTGAGATGATAAGTTCTTGTCTGATAATCATGAATTTGTGGGCCTTAAGGTACATTCAAGTTAAAAGAATAAGTGAGGGAGAATCGACCTTGTGGGGGGCCTAGGATTTAGCAAATTATTAGTTATCATCATTGAATATGATAGTTAAAATTCTGAAGTGGATGAGATAAAACAAATAGTACAAGTCAAAGGAGGAGAAAAGAGGGTGGAAGCTGGAACCCTAGAACATGCATGCTTGTAAGAGGGAAGTATAAAAAGAGCCAAAGACTCTTCAAAGAACTGGTACAGAAATGCTAACAAAGAGAGCAGATTTATGGAGACCAATGTCCTGTACTCAGGGGAGTTTCTCTCCCACAAATATTTTAAGTTTCTGTTTTAGTAGAAAATACCAGTAAGATAAATATGATATTTTAATAAATTCAAATGACTCAAGTACATATATTGTTCAAACATTTCAAAATGTGCAAATTAAAAAAATACTGACAAAACAAAAAATGCATTTTGTAAAGTATCTTTTGGTAAACATCACTTTATTTATTTTTCAGCCAAGCCACCGACATAATGGAAACATCAGGATGGAAGTCTATGATTCAGTCTCACCCTCACTTAGTAGCAGAAGCCTTCCGAGCACTAGCGTCTGCACAGTGTCCACAGTTTGGCATTCCACGTAAACGGCTAAAGCAGTCCTGAAATCTTCCTTGAACAGTAGAAAAAAATGGAATTGACTTTTATTCCTCCAGGTCCAGGAGGATTCTAATACACAAACCATAAGCGAGAGTTGTTTCTGTTTTCTTACCTGCAAAACAGAAGCTGAAAAGGCATATTGCTTGCATTTCAGGTGGATAATTTATGGTTTATACTTCAGCTTTAAATTAGACTGATTAATTCACTTCAAGGCCTTAAATTATCTTCAGTGACTTTTCTTGTTCATATAATACTTTAATTTTTTTATTGTGCCTTGTCATTTGACCAAGGCTATGCAGGATTGCACTGGCTCCATAATGCAGTAATACTGATAACTGAAGATAATAAGTTTCAAAAGGATCTTCCATTATTTTGAGAAAGGAAAAATGAATTTTATAGGATGTCCTGTGTTATCTCAAAATTTAAAACTTAAGTTCTCCTTAAAAGCACTTGTATTGAAGATTACCAGTAATGTTTCCAGTCTAAGTCCTATAAATATAGGAGAACCTGCTTACCTTCAAGGTAAGTTACGGCAATACACTGCTTCAATTCTAATTTATTTTTCATTTCAAGGGCGAATATGCAATGAGTTGGCCCAAATTATACTACAATTTGTGGTGTTTGTCTGTGTGGTAGCTGTCCAAGAAACTGGGTTTATCCAAGTTTACAGTGGTGGAGAAATGACTGAGGTTAAGATTTCAATAAGAAGAAAGCATGTTTTGTGCTGAAGTAATCTTTTAATTTATAATGATCTACATTTATATGAAGAATTCTGTACATGTTAAAAGTAAGGTTGACCAAATGTAAATGTAATGAGTGGGCCAAGTAAGAAAAATATATATGCACTTTTAATGTGTGACTTTTCTATGCTGAATGGTACATATATTTTTTTGCTTTTGAGGGGATTAATAATGTATAATTATGTTTTAAGTTTTGAAAGAATTTTTTAAGACAGATGGAAGCAACTAGAATGTTTGTGATAATTGATAAGAAAGAGACCTTTGATTATAGGTAAATTGATTTGGATTTCAGATGTTCCTTATTGAATTTATTCCTGCTTTATCATGCTTTGGAAAAAGTACCTGAACAATAAATGAATCCTGGACAGTCTGCCCTCCTTCAAACAGTGAACAAATATTATTTATCCAAGGGAGATGCACAGTATAGGCGAGAACCCTTAGAACCCAAAGCATCCTCTACACTTAGAGACTGTTCAAGCTTGTCAGCCCAAGCTTTTTTCCCCCTTACTTTCTCCTTTGTATTTCAGTTACTGTACTAACATTGTGGGATATTGAAATTCTGCATAATGTGAACAGGATAAACTATTTATAAACTGTTTTTCATGGGCCAGTTCTTTATTATAAATGAATTTTAGCTTTAAACACACACAAACGTTCACTGGTAGTCATGTGGTTTGTTTTTTGGGGCCTTGTCCTGGAGAAGCAGATGTGATCAGTGTCAGAACCACATCTGACCGACTGTCACAGTGACAGTGTGCTTAGGCAAGATTTATATTTGACCACAAGAGGAAAAGTGTGTCACTGGAAAAAAATGCACATACTTGTATCTTTGCATTATAATTTTATTCTCCAGAGTATAAAATTTATTTAGTTTTTTCATTCAGTACAAAGAAAAACAATGAAGCTTGAGGTTATAAAATGGATGTTATTTTTGCTCTTTGTTAGATGTTAACTGAAGCAATCCTAACGTATCAAGAATGATTCATATTTACATTGAACAAACACTGTCCAGAAAGCATTTATTATTCACAACAGAGTGTTGAAAAGATGATATTTTCAATTAGCTTAGTTGAGTCTTTGCTATGTAACTTAAAATTTGAAGTATCTCTTAGAAGAAAGATTCTGACCTAATAATGGACTTTATCTTGTGTAAGAATATAATGGCAAGTGGAAATCCACTTTCCCAATTTCACCTTAAGATTAAGCCTTTTAAATGTACAATTTTATTTTATTTGTTCATTTGTGTTTTTTGAGAAGGATCTCACTTATGTAGTCTAGGCTGGCCTTGAAGTCACTATGTAGCCCAAGCTGGCTTCAAACTTGTGATGATCCTGTCTCAACCTCCCATTGCTGGGATTACAGGCATGTGCCACCAGACTTGCTATGATGTGTAATTTTAAAAATACACATGCATACTTTTAATTTAAGATTTTGCCAGGATCTTATTTATAAGAAAACAAAACTTCTGTCTAGCTATAGAATTATGTTATCACATATTAAAAAATGGTTTATCCATTTATATCAAATACACACCATGCCAGTACATTGTAAATTAATTCACAGATTCAGTCTACATTCTAATCACGTCCACTTCGGTAACACCATTTAGTGAGCATTTCAGCTTCCTAACTCCAGTGTTTATTTCAAATCTTAAGGATTTTAGTATAAAGATGTTTTTAAGTTTGGTAGCACATTTTGTACCCAAAATGTCAAACACTGTGCTGTAATTACGAATATTCATTTTTGTAGAAATGTCCACTTTTCAAATAATATAATGCCTACCATTATACTAACAGAATTGTATGGTAGTTGATTTATTTTTTTATTTATTATGTATATTTTTAGTATTATAGCTTCTTGAGGCAATGATTAAAAAACTGTTAATGTATTCTTATGTGAGTGCTCTACCAGCCTTTCTCCACCCATTCCACCATCTTTTGAATTACATACATTTTACTTAAAATAGGTCATTTCTGTCTAGAGCAGTCTTGCCTTTTAAACTATAAGCCTGCTCCTGTTTTTCTTGTCAGCTGGAAAGCTTTTGCTTAGAAAGTAATGATTGGTTTTAAATATTACATATTAGAAAAGTAGCCATTGGATAAATGTTCTTTAGATTAAGAAGTAGAAACACTCTATTTGTGCCTTTTTCATTTTTTAATTTTGATGTGTATTGGTATTTGGAGCACAATATGAAGGTGCCATAATATGGCTTACCAATGTTACCTCCTTAAATATTCATGTGTCATTGTCTTCAAATAGTAATTGCATGAACTATGTGGTCATTTGTTGGGGGGCGGGGTGTATGTGTGTGTGTGTGTGTGTGTGTATCTGCATGTGTGTGTGTTTTCATTTGGACTTGTGTGTGATATGATCAGAAGAGTAGATTTATGAAAATAGGACTCAGTTAAATGTTGAACATTCAGATTAGTTGAAATATTTAAATGTGCTTTAATTTGAGGGACAATTGACAAAAGAAATTATAATTCTCAAAAATGTGACTAATTTACTGCACGATGAAATGTAAAAACAGTGCCTTTTTAGGACATCAATTATAATTGTTTTAAAATAGTAAAAATCTCTTAAGTCATCAACATTATTGATTTATTTTTAAATTATATCTCAAAACTTAAATTCTCAAAAGCATCATTTTTAATTTATCCATTTAAAATTTTGTGCATAAATTTAAAATATAAGCGGAATTCTTTGTAAAATTGTGGATAAGGGCTAAGGCTATAGCTCTAGCATGCATGAGGCCCTGGGTTCAATCTGCAGCACTGCCAGAATACAAACAACAGAAAAGTTCTGGATCGGAAATACTACCAGTTGTTACTAAAATGCAACAGGGACTTTGGTAAGTGAAATTTTTGAAAATCTAATTTAGCAAGCTTTGCTCATAGCCATGTACACAGAGGTGAACTGGACGTGCATGCTGTATGATAGATAAGATAGTATATTCTTGAAAAAGAGGTGAATGGATTTGTTTCAGTGTTCTCAGATTATAAAGACAGCACTTTCAGCATACATAAGGGTATTTTGCAAACCCTTTTTATACAGGTTATGAAATGCTCTACTTTATTTAGGTGTTCATGGAATGATACAAATTTTAGGTTCAGTTGAACAAATATTGAGTGCCTACCATATGCAAGACTTCTTCACTAGGAATGAAATCACACTGTGTCTTCTGTTTGTAGTATGTGAACTTTTATGTTTGAAAAGGAATTCTTATATTTAAATCTTCTTCTGTTATTAGAGTTTATCATTATATACTGTAAACCATTTGATTTTGCATTTTTAAAGTGAAGATACAATTTGAGTCCCATTTTTTGAAAATAAAATTCTGCTAAAATTATTTAAATATTAGTTCTGAGGAAAGTTGACTTTCAGGATTTAAATGTGTACAAGATAACTTCAGCCTCATTTTTAATCAGTTGATGTTAATGATGAGATACATACTATTTGTATCTTGTTGCTGAAAATATTTTGCAATTCAGCACATTGAACTAAAATAAAGTTGTTACTACTTATTCACAACTAATTGGCTGACTTTGTGTTTATTTGAAAAATGTAAAATCTTTTGTTTTTACACTAGTGTTGCTTTGCAAAAGAGGTATGTGTTGTGTAAGAAAACTTAAATTATGTAAAGTAAATATCTTTTCTACGTAGGGAGACCAGTATTTTTTTTGGAATCACTAAAACCTCTTTAATTTGTAACATATTCTACATGTTTATCTTTTATATTGAATGATTATTACAATGTCATGCATTAATCTAACACTTAAAGATAACCTTTTCCATTTCCTATTTTAGTTAGGCTAGACAACTTAACCCTTTGCTGCTATCAAAAAGCAGACTCAGGGTAAGGTATTCCTTTACCAGTTTAGTAATAGTTACACAGTTGCTGCGTAAAAGGTATAACCAGGGTGCCAGTAAGAAGGACACGGTAAAAAAACCTTTCCATTTGCCCAGTACACTTCACATGCCCTAGGTTCCCCTTAAAAAAATATATGTAGAAGGTGTTGTAAAACTATAAAAATGATCTGTGCAAGTATAGTAAAACAGGACAAATGATAGGTCATACTCTAAACTTTACTAATGAACTCTATAACCTTTTCTGTCCTACTGTGAAACAGCCAGCCTCAGTACCTTGCTTTAGAACATTGGGTACGTTTCCTCCATCTACCACCTCAGAGTGATTTGTTTCTAAGAGGCCAAGAATGACATTTGCTTTTATCACTGTTTTCAAATAGAAGACCCATTAGTAGAAATCCCTCCCCTCCACTCTTCTCTCCTGTTTTTCTCAGGAAGATCTGCCTACATCTGCAGTGGAGAGTGACAAAGAAAAGTTAGGACATTCCTGTTGTGTTTCCTTTTCATCTCCTTCTCCCCTTCTCTTTGACGCAGCCTCACCATTGTTCTTTCTGATCAGGCAGATGTAGTGTTAAGTCGATCTCTGTAACATAATAGCCACACAGTTTTTTTATTATGTAATCTTACCCTTTTCCTCAAGTTTAATTCAGGCATTAATACATATAAACAAAGAGAAAAACTGTAGTATATATGAATAATTACAGTACAAGAAAAAAGCAATCAGTGCCCAGAGGGTTCTGATTGTTACTTGCTCCAAAATAGATTTACTGTCAAAACCACAAGATTTTTTGATATGTATATATCTGAGTGACAAGGTATTGCTATATAGTTCAGACTGGCCTCAAATTCATGCTAGTCCTCCCTCAGCCTTCCAAGTGCTGAGATTACACATGTGCATCACCACACCCAGTTTCAAATGTATGCTTTTTAAAGTGCTAAAAATTATGAAGGTCATAAAACTGTACAGGTAAAGACGAAAAGAAAAGTTAACATGCAGTTGAGAGAGAATTGATTGTGCATTGAATTTGAGAAATAACAAAAATGATAAACATTTGAATCAGAAGACAAGGTTGAGATGTTCCCAGATTATAAGGACAAAAATAAATGAAAATAAACATGATCCAGTTTAATTTTAATCATCAGTACACTAAATGGAGTGCCTAGTACTATGCTGAACTTATTTTTGGTGATGAAGATAGAAGTAGACCACATCCTTAAGAAGTTGGGTTTCTTGAAGAAAGTACAATTGTAACACTGGTAATTGTTGTGGTGAAAATACAAAAGGAACACCTAGTCAGCAGTGGGTATGGTAGTCCAGATAGCCTTCCTAGAAAAGTGAGACCTAAATTGAGACTGAGTAGGAATTAGCTGCTTATTGCAGGTATCATCTAATAAACATGTGAAGTACCAGACCAAGGCGTTTATGAAGATGCAAATGAACATGACTATTTCCTAGTGCATAAATGAAAGAGAAGTTAAAACAATAGGCTAAAGCCATGGTTTTCAGAGAATGAGTTAGGATCCAATGTTCTCATAACTGATATTTCCAAATAAGTAATTGGAGTAGAAACAGTGATTATAGGTACTAGAATGTCATTTTTCTTTAAAAAGTTCGTTTAGGAAATGAGAATATTCATAGTAGACAATCCATGAACAAAACTACCTAAACTAGACAGACTGGGTAATTTTTACATTGGAATGATAAAGTATCTCAGTGATAAATTTAAAAGTTCTATTTCTCTTGTAACTTTTTTCTAAGTAAAAAAAATAAAAATGACCCAAGAACTCTTTAGTAATTTAGTGATTAATTTCTAAAGTTAGCAAATAGAGAAATAGTTTTTAAATATCCAAAACATAGGGAGTGCTAAAAATTGATCAAAATTAATCCATGTTTAAGAAACTTAAAAGCACTGACTTGAGTATTAAACACATGCAGGGAAGTTTAACCTACAGTGATACTGTTTACAAATATAAATGCAAAGACAAAATGATCATCTGTTATACATAAAAAGGAAACTCAGGAAGAAAACCTAGAGTTGGAAAATAGAGTGCAGAATGTTTTCCTTCCATAAATAGCAATGAAAAATTTTTACTGATTTTTTAAATCCTTGACTTATAAAGATATTTTAAATAGTTAAAAAGCTTTATCCATTGATGGAATAAAATAGACTATGTTTTCAAAAGAACAAACTGAAAATTTTGTGAGGAAAAGAACAGTTGAACACTAAAGGAGAAAACAGATTACAAAGTTTAGCAGAATTAGCATGAGATTAAATGCATCTACTGTATGAAAAACTTAATTCAACAGTGACCTCATTCATAATTTTTGTTAACTGGATATGTAATAGATCTGACCTGTTGTAAAACTCAAAGAAATAGGTATCAAAACAAGCCTGGTTGATGGTGAAGTACAGGGTGTTGTGTACCACATTTCTGCAATATCTACTTGCTAGCCAGCAGAAAGAAAATGATTCTGAAGGGACAAGTATGAGGCTCTGAGATAAGAGAAGATGGTGATTCAGTTACAAAACTCAGTAGGGCTGAAAGGGAGCGCTTTTTTGTTGATTGTGTTTTGATGAGTGCTGAGGAGTGTGAGTGACTTTTTTTTTTAATCTTTTAAAATTTGTTTCCACCATAACTGTTGTGCTCATTTGCACAGTATTTGAATGTTTACTATTTAGAGTATCTACACTCAAAATTTATACAAAGAACAGCTGGCTGCTGCTGGGTTTCTCTTGCCCAGGCTGGCTTCCAACTTCTGGCCTTGAACAGTTTTCTTGCCTAGGCCCCAGAGGAGCTGGGACTACCAGGCAAAAGCAGCGCTTGAGCTGAGTTGTCTTTCTTAATGGAGGTACCTAGGAATCCATGTGAGAACTCTGACTAATTAAGAAGGTATTTGCATGTCAAAAGAAATCTCCAACAGAGTGAAAAGAAAACCCATGAATTGGGAAAGTATCTTAGTCAACTGTCCCTTAGACAAAGGACTTCTATATAGAACATAAAAATAATTTAAAAAAATCAGGCCCCCAAAATTCAAAGACCCAGTCCAAAACTGGGTATCTGATATGAATACACACTTATCAGCTGAACAAATACAAATGGCAAATAAATACATGAAAAAATGTTCAGCATCATTGGTCATTAGAGAAATGCAAATTAACCCTGAGATTCCATCTCTGGAAAGAATGGCTGGGATCGAGAAAACAACCAATAACAAATGCTGGAGAGACTGTGGGGAAAAAGGAACTCTTCTGCACTGTTGGTGGGAGTGTAGACTGGTGCAACCACTGTGGAAATCAGTCTGGAGGTTCCTCGAAAAGCTGGGATTGGAGGTCCCATTTGACCCAGCTATCCCACTTCCGGGCATATTCCTAGTAGAATTGAAAACATCATACCACAGTGATATATGATATATGTGCACCCATGCTCATAGCAGCATAATTTGTAATAGCCAAATCTTGGAAACAACCCAGGTGCCCATCGACTGAGAAATGGATAAAAAAGATGTAGTATTTTTATACAGTGGAGTACTACTCAGCTATAAAGAAAGATCATATTGAGGCTTTTATAGGCAAATGCATGTGATTTGAGACCATACTCATAAGTGAAATAAATCAAACTCGTGTAAATATCATATTGTCTCCCTAGTGTAAGAAACTGAACGAATAAATAAGATCCAAAATCTCCAAAAAAATTTTGTGAAAGAGTAAGAAACTGCTCAAAGGGGAAAAGTAACTCAGGAAAGAAGAGAAAAGGGAGAAGAAAAAATATAAATTTGTGTATATATACTTAAGATAGCTAAGATAATTGTACTACTAATTATATTAGTTCTTGAAACAAAACAGTTGCATGTCTATGTCTGATAATGTAACTCTTTTGAAGATAACTATACAAAATAATCTTTGTTAAGTTCCTACCACCTTGTTTTGAAAGCCTGTATTATTGTTTGGGGTTTTTTTGTTATTTGTCTCTTGTTTCTTGTTTCTCTTGTATTTGTTTTGTTTTGTTTTGTTTTGTTTTGTTTGGGTTTTCCCTCTTTAAAAAAAAAAAAGAAGTAGATAGGACTAGGTCAGGGAAGCTCTTTAATTTAAAGCTCTAAATTGCCCAAAAGAAGAAACTGAAACAATTACTGTGTAACTACATCCACAAAAGGGCTGAAAGTAGAATACCTTTATATGGGAATTATTTCAAACATTGTAGAAACTTAAAATTCCCATGGTGGTATATAAATGAGAATAGTGAAAAAAAGTACTTAGTATTTAAACAAATACTTTAATATAAATTAGATAACTTTCAAAAAATACAAAAATTAAGTGAAATACCATCTATAAGATCCACAGTGTCCTAGAGACAACAGTGAACTACGAAATACTAGTACCCGATCCCTTTCACCTATTTACTAAGAGTACCAAAACTAAGAGAGGTATATTATAAATGAGTATTAGAATCCTAAATAAAATGATAATCACTATGAAATAAATCAAGAAAAATCACATTACCTAAGGTTAACCTTGAACTGAATATGGTTCAATATTGGGATGTTAATTTCACACTGTATTAAAAGATAAAAACGATCATAGATTGAGCTTCAAAATTCCATATCCATTTCTTACAAATCCTCAAGTATAGGAAAGAATCTTCATATACCATAGAGAATATCACTCAAAAACAATGAAACAATGACACACCAGAGGTATTTCTATTTTAAAATCAGGACCGATACACAGGGAGTTTGATAATACATTTATTATTTTAAGTAATTCTAAAAATTATAATCTGAAATATATGGATAAGTAACATGAGAATGGAGTACTGGGCTTGAAAATTAGACATAATTGTCTTCTAAGCAAACAAAAGTTAAAATTTAATGCTAATTTGGCAAAATGGCTAGGAAACTCTGGAGACAATCTTGAAGATGCATGCACTGGCGGAAACCATTTATAGGACCTCAGTCATGGTGACAGAAAATAAAATAGGACCGAGGAATGATCTCGAGATGTATAGATTCTACAAGAAGGGAAATATCCTACAAACTGTACTGACAGGGAAAATATTCAGTTATAAATCCAGGAAAAAAAATCATACTATTATGTATCAAGTTAAAAATACACTTGAGGGAAATTTAAATAGACTGTAATAGTATTTATCCTCACATTGTGTACTGGGGATCATTCGTTGCAGTGTACTACATTTTCTAAGCTTTTCATAAAATGTATCATTATTAATAAGAAAAAAAGATGATTTTTAAAATGTATACTCTGAGAAAGTCAATAAATTTTTTTAAAAATAGACCCAGAATGGAGAAGGTTTTACAATTTGAGAACAATAAAGTGGACAGATGACTCCCCAGGTGATGAAGGTGATCTTACAGTTCATATGGAGGATTTGCCAGTTTGTACTTACTGTCATGCAGACCTTCATTACTGGTAACACATTTTAGTTGTTTGGAAGTAAAATGTCATGCAGTCATTAGCATAATGTAAATTATTATAAAAGCCATTTTCTGCAAAATGAATAATAGTAACTGCTGATATTTGTGTGTGTGTTTGCGTAAGAGCTCAAGCATTGAAAGCATTAAAGAACTTAGTACATCAGACTGTGGATCCACACCTGTGGGGATCTAAAGTTTTAGGCTGAATAGACCAGTGTTTCCTTTTACTTTTAATTGTACAGTTCAGAGTTTATTTAGTACAAGATGCTTGGAATATAGGGATGCCAAAGCAAAACAAACGCAAGCAGAAAATATAGCCCCTTACTCTCACACATCTTCCTGACAGGCTAGAGGGTCAACTGATAATGACCAGTCTTGCCAGGTGTTTATCAAAAACAAACTATAATGATTTTCTGCTGCTAGTGTCTTTTCTATTTTATGTCCTCATTCAGCTTTTTTCCTTTCTCTTCAATCTCCTCTTAAGGTGAAGACTTAGACCATCAATTTTTATTTTTCTTCATTCCTAATAAACATTTAAAGACATTAATTTTTTGTAATCACTGCCTTAATCACATACATATCTCAATGTTTTTCTTGTTGTATATTCGTTATCATTTCAAAATAATTTTTGATATCCCTCATGGTTTAATATACAGCCTATAGATTTATTTTACCTTGGGGAGGGTTTTTCTAGGTAACACATTTTTATTGATTTCTTTAAATCCATGGTGGCCAGACAACACTGTGTCTCATTTCAGTCAGTTGACATTTATTGATACTTGTTTTATGGTACAGAATATGGTTTGTCTTGATGAAGGTTTTATATACACTTGACTATGTTTTTGATAGTTGTCTATCGTTGGATGACATATAATAGAGCTGATTAACATTGCTGTGTAAATCTTCCTTGATTATTCACTTTTGTCTTTTCTAGCATTCAACAAACAAGGTTAAATTTTTGTCTTTTTAAAGTAAACAAAAAGGTAATGGGTAATCCCAATGAGAAGAAAAACATGCAAATATAAGAAATAGCCTAATGGGTTGTGCGAAATTCCCAAATACACACTGCCAGGTGGTATTCAATAAAGTAAATGAGACTGGTTGCTTGACCTGTTTTAACAAGGCAGAAAGAGTAAGTTCAGAGCAGATGATGGTCGCTTCTATGTGTTTTGTGACAGCAAGCTGAGGGTGTTAGATTCTATTTTCCTATGAAGGAGCCAGCGTGAGAATGAAAAGAAAACACAAAGAATCTAATAGCTTTACCTGAAGGCTACCAGTGGTGAAGATGAGAGAATTTATCATTTTTAAAGTTTTCATTAATTTTCTCTTAGTGATGTTTGTTAGTACATTCTTACTCATAACCTGGTATATTACTTTTTAGTTTATCTGAATTTCCTCTTGTGGCTTTTCTTTTTCTTCCACTTAGTCTCAGATTTATCCCGCTGAAAGTATTTGTGGACCTTTGAAGGTGTGTTGTTTTTCTGCTCTCTGAATAATGAAAATCAGCTTTATGAAAGCTGTTAACATGTGATGACAGTTCGTAAATATCTGTGTCATCCCCATGGTGTTTTAAATCTTTTTGTGTTTTGAGTAGTATATGGTCAAGATTTTAAACAAGCTTAAAACCTAATGGGAGGTATAGAACAATGTCTCTTATGCGTACCACTCTGTTTTAAAGAACCAGCTAGATACGCTTTGCTGTTGGCAGAAGTATTTGGTAAACCTACTAGTAGTGACTAGAGAGAGCTCAGTCTTAGCCATGTACCTGGGACTTGGTTTAGCCACCCAGCTATGTTTCCTTGCTTCTGGCAAACAGCATGATTTAATCAAGTTACCACCAGTCAGTGCCACTGTATTTGAATCCTCCACTGCTTAGCAGCTATGTGATCTTGGAAAAATTACTTATATTCTTTTATTGCCTCATCTTTAAAAATGTTAACTTTCTTCATACTAACATTGTGAATACTATAGTGGGTGACAGAATAAATGTGACTGCAGCTTTCACAAGTGGCATACATACAAGCACATACTAGATTCTAGGGAAAGCATTACTCCATCACCACCACCACAACTATGTAAGAATCAGGTGTTGTAAATTTAAGCAAACCTGCTGTTTAGAGTCAAGAAATTTCACCTACGTTGAAGCCATTGACCATCATGTTTAAGGCTTTGATGCAGGAAGTATGAAGACAAAAATCAAGAAATATGAGACTAATATGTAAGGTTAGGAAGGAGAAGGAATAGATAAATTGCACAAAAATAGGTGTTGAGGTCATGACTTGAGTTTAAATTGAGGTAATGGCCATGATCATGGTGGTTCATGTTCCCAAACTATGCTAATGTGGTGAGTGTGTAAATGTGGATTTACCACTAAACACCAGCTCCAGTACCCATCACTGACTGCACAGATGAGCTCAGTCCTTCAAAGGAGAAGGTGTAGTAATGCAACTGTAAATTCATGTTTTCATAAAATATGCAAAATAAGATATTTTGACTGCAGTGGATTAAGACTACTGTCTCTTCTCCATCCAACTTGGAGTCACTATTCCCTAGTTAGAGGGTATTGAAGTGGTTACAGGCATTTTTAGACTCCAACTAAAGAAACTGGGAATACTTTCATGTTTTGTGGGATGTGGATATATATTATTCACAAAAATGTCATGTACAGTTACTGCCAGCTATTCTTGTATAAGCATGGTTTCAGGAATAATCCTCCCCGTCATTCAACTTCTTCAAACCATGTGAAAAAAGGTGTCAAGCAGTTTATGCAGCTGATATAAACATGTTCTATAGAACTAGCCCTAAAATGTATGACTAATGAAGTAACAATGTTTGAAATATATGCAGCCAATTGGCCCTGTCAAAAAGTTTCTCACCTCTCAAATATGTAAAATCTCAAAAGGCAAATTCATTTTTTGTTAATACTTGGTATTAAACTGGTATTCTGTAAGAATACATGTAATATACTGTATGTGATTATCAATGAATGATCTTTTTCTTTTTTGATAAAATTTATGTGACAGTTGTCCAAATGTCTATTTATATAGAGCACAAAACCTATAGAAGTACAACCCAAAATCATGTGTCATCCATTTAACATAGCATGTTTCATTACCAATAACAAGTTGTGAAGCTGAAAGTTTTTTAAAAAACTTAGTACTCCAACACAAATTTCATCAATCATTTGTTTTTATTACCTCTTTAGAGATGGTATATTGCAAAGTTATTGAGATAAAAAAAATTCAAAGTTAAGCAGCTAAAAAATAAAAACATGTTTTATACTGGTTCTGTGATGTCTGTTTTTGACAGCTTTTAAGTTTCTAGTGTAATTTCTTATTGAAAATATTCACTTTTCTAACAATTCTTATCCTAATAATTCATTTCTTTTTTTCCTAAGTTGTATAAACTTCAAACCTCACAAAACCTGTAACAGACCCTGACTCCAAGATAATGCAGGATAGAACAGTTTTTTTGGAAAGAAATTCACTCCAAATGCTACTTAGAGTGTGGCATGCAGTTAGTCATTGAACTCAAATGAATCATTCCACAGACAGAACTTCTCAGAAAATGGCTTCTTTGCTTTTCGTACCTATCTGTGGACTCTTTAATTCGCCATAATGGATTAGCAGCATCCTAGAACAGATGTTGACCAAAGTCTTTGGGTGTCTTTCTGCTTAATATCTTTCAAATAAGCCTGAGATCTCAATCCTTCCTATTTCCTCCAAGCAGTATGAGGTAGTCAGGGTGAAGGACCTTGAGATAACACAGAAAAGTTTATGATGTTCTTTGTTGTTGCTCCAAGGAAACATTTTACCTTAATTTCTTTTCCTCTTTTTTTAATACAAGGTAAATCTAGGAAATCTCATCAGAAATCAAATTTAGATTGTTTCGAGATAAAAATCAGTTATACTCTGCAGCACAGACTACACATGAAATATTAATATTGTGAATATTCATAAGGTAATAATTTAGACACAAACTTTAAGAATTTGCTCAACCAGTTTTGTGTTACTAGTCTTCAAGAGTTTCTGTAAACTTCTGTAGGTTTTGTCATTAATTACACATTGAAAATTAGGGATGAATTAGGTTTCCACTGTGGTATTTTTGTCTCATGGAATTGTAAAGAGCAAGCCAGTCTGATACATTGATTTACAATAGGATTAGTTCTCCTTTAAGGGACAGTTGTCACACTGCATTGAGTAGTTTCCTATGATCTTTATTCAGAGTTTTGCAGTTACTAATCTCTTTTTGAGAATAAGTGCCTTGATGCTTCCCAGGGAAAATAGTGATTTTCAACACATACATAGCAAAGAAAAAGGTAGATGAGATCAAATCAATTTAAGGAAGATCTAATTATTTTAAATTTGATGTGCATCTCTAATTGTGGCTAAAGCAATCTATGGCTTTTTATGTGGTGGTGGGGTACTAGAGATTGTGCCTAGGGCCTTCTCATTGAGTTACATCCCTAGCCTTTTTTTTTTTTCTTTTGAGATAGGGTATTTCTCCATTGCCCATGGTGGCCCCAAACTTATGATTCTCCTTTATCAGGCTCCCAGAGGGCTGGGATTACAGGTGTGCACTATCACATCTGGCAGTGGTTTATTTCTCAACTGTTAAAATAGCCTGTTGGACCAACTTCCAGAGCTAAACATCACAGAAATGAAAAGCCAATGAAGGAAATAGATCAAACTTCTTACTAAATCTGCTAGTTTTTCACATGGTCCAAATGCTTTCTCCATGGATTAGATATTTCCTTACTTGTGTCTTCCATTCTGGGGACATTCATTCCTTATCTTTCCCTCAAAAATGTTTATTTTCTGTATATTTGATGGCTACATTTATTCTATTTGTAGCTTTCTCAGTCATAATTAGGTTTTGAGTGTTTGCAAAGGATTAGGAAACTCTTCCCTCTTAGTCTCTAGACTTGTATTTTTTTTTTTTTGGCCTATTCTTTTTCCAGTCCCTTTGATTTCATTGTCATTCTAGGAAGACTAAGAGAGTGGAAATTTACCCACTGGTTCTCACTGTTTCTACTGAGACACAAATAAGAGCCAGTCCATATTGACAAGATGATATCTGATGGCCTTAGGTTAGAGAAGAACTTCTGTCTAGAGACCTTGAGGATTTGATCTTGGTTGCAGCCAGTGATTAAATCAGAACATTTAATAGTTATCACTCTTAAGGATAGGAAACTTTGTGAGGTACTTATTCTAGATAATAGAGTGATCAATCATAAATTTAAGAGAGACACATTTCCTAGAATTATGGTGAACTAGTGATGTAACTCCACTTCTGGGAGAGGTACCACCTCGATACTACTTAGGATGTCATTTCCTCACTTGTGGTGCAGGAAACCTTGGATGATATCACACATCTCTCCAGGCCCCTGAACCTGAAGCACAACTTGCATCATGTGTGTTTAATCTACATTCCTCTCTTTGTCCTCGGAATCGTCCTTACTGGTTTGTTTACCAAGTATTCCTGCCCTTATTTTAATCACCAAGGAGTTATCTTCAGAGGTTCAAGTGACAACATTTTTGTGTGTAACTTGGCACCTTGATTACAGGACATTCTCTGTTCTTCTATACCTCTTAACAAGACTATTTGAATTCAATGCTTATTTTATCAAGATGTATCCATTACTACATCTTCTATTTCTGTAGGTAGAAAAGATCATTTATACCAGCTACAATTTTTTATACTCACCATACATAATTAAATCTAATATTACAGAAAAAGTTTTTATTAACAAAAATTAAGAAAGGGAAAACATAAGTATTAAATGTTAATGTTTTTTGAGATTCCATTTAGCAAAGGCAAAATAAACTTAATGAATTGGTAATAACCCACAAATGAAAATACCTAATTCCCTAGATAACAACTTTCTAAATTTTAATACAATTGATCAGATTACAGTATTCCAACAACCCTAGCATCTCTAACATTAAGTCAGTAAAGTAGTGTTAATATGAAATTTTTTTGTTGGTCAAAAAGAGTCAAATATGAATTTCCTGTGAGTTAATCCTACATTTATGGGACTGTTAAGATTAGTTTTATAGGGAAAAGTTACCCCCACACCATCTATATCCATATCTTATGTTCCTTTTCATCGTTGATTGTGTCTCCTTCAAGAATATCTTTAACACAAATATAACAAATATGAATACTTTTATTCTTTATATTTCTCACCAAAAAGGGAACACACCATATTCACTCTTATGTATTCTGCTTTTAAAAAGAAGTAATGTGTCTTATGTATCAGTCATTTTGTCATCATCTCCCACTCCATTTTTAAGAGCAAGTGTAAAAATATTCCATTGTAAAGAGAATGATTTATTTTACAGCTCTGATTGATGATTTATCAGGTTCATGTTATTTTTTAAGATAATTACTGATGCTATTGGACAGTTCTTTTTGCTATTATGTGTTAAAGTGAGTAACACAGACATCATTTCCATGTATGCAGCTGTATGATTAAGATAAATTCTCTGAAATGAAGTTGATGAGCCAAATAATGGAAGGGTCTTAGTCACTTTCCTCATTGTTGGGACAAAATAGCTGACACTTGGAACTAAAGGTTTATTTTGGCTCACAGTTTTTATATGTTTCAGTTCATAGTCTGCTGGCTCCAAGGTAGGACAGCATGGAGAAGCTGCTTACCTTACGATGTAGCAGAGAGTCAAGGGAGTATCTGGGAAGGTCATACCCACAGAGACAGGCCTCTTCTGACCAGACCCCACCACCTAACATCAAGTTAGCTATAATGCCTGCATAATCCAATCAAAAAATCCCACCTATGAGCACATGAGGCCCTGGGATGTACATCTAGATACAAGCCACAATATTCTGCCCTTGGGCCTCAAAGACTCATGTACATCTTTATGCAGAATGCATTTAGTCCATGTGTAAGAGTTGTCAAAGTCCTAAAAGTTTCAGCATTGTCTAAAGTCTTCTCTGAGACTCAAAGCAAACACTTAGCTGTGAATCCATGTAAAAAACAAACAAAAAGAAAAATACTTTGATATACACTGGCACAGGGTAAGCATTCTCATTCCCAAAGGGAAAAATGGGGATAGAAACCAGTGGGACTAAAGCATGACTGAAACCTAGCAGAGAAAACATTAAATCTGTAGTTCTGTGTCCAGGACTCAGGACAAAGACAGGCACTACAAATAGGGTGGTCTTGCCCTTTCAGTGTTGCCAATAGTTACAG
>RJWT010007521.1:0-27527 GCA_004365215.1 Cuniculus paca | reverse complement strand
GGGGAATAAACCTTCCCCTGTCAAATGCTTTTGCATGTTCCTCTTCTCCCTCCATCCCCACTCTGCATTTGTGAACCTGACATATGATTCTATTTCTGAGTTAATCAACTCCCACCTTTGTATTTAAAGTGCTTTAATTTAATCAATATAGTGACAAGATGAACTTGCTTCTCCTGTTTGCACAGTGAATTGATCAATCAGGGAAGTAGCAGAACTGTAAATGTTTCTCTTCATATTTCTGAAGAGAATTTATATGGATTTAACGTAATTTAAGGTAAAATATTAGAAATCATTTTCAACAAATGATAAACGTCTCACAGTGAGTCAAATGAATGTAGGCTTAGGAGAATTATTAACACATAATGTACCAGAAAATTAAATAATAGGAAACAGAACATTCCAAGATCTATTAAAGTTTGTTTATTGGATCAAGAGTTCAGGATTGAAGTGAATACTTCAGCATGACTTAAGTATTTTTACTGGATTCCTATTGTCTTTGTCTTATGGGAAGACAAAATCCAAGAGACTGGTTCAGAATCACTTGAAGGACTTGGTAGAAATTGGACCCATACACCAAATTTCTAATTCAATAGGTCTGGGGTAGAGACTGAGATTCTACATTGTTAACAAGTTCTAGGCAATACCAATTTTGACCAGAACCACTGGCCTAAACTGTAAACACAGTCTTCTAGGTGCTGATGGCTGGTATGGAGTCTATTAGAACGGTTAAGGATCCAGAATGCCACACTAACTAGTGGAGAATCCTCTAGAGAACTGTTCATTATATGCAAAAGTAAAATAATAATAGTAATGTTTACTTACAAAATGATAAACAGTACTTAATACGCACACATATGTATATGTGTGTTTACTTCATTATCTCAAGGGTACACGCTACAAGGGAGAGAAAATTGAGGCTTCAGAAATATAAAAAGTTAAGTACACTCACTACACCTTGAATTTTTTATATCAACAATATTTACACAATAACAGTAAAGGTATTGGTTTGAATTCATCTCCATAAAGAAATGTCATCTTTTTTGATATAGGAGCCCTTAAAATTGGGGGCAACCACATCCCCCTTGCCTTCATTGCTACATAAATACAACTTCCTTCCTGAGCTTGTGGTCTCCATGCTCCTGGTTGGTGATTTGAGACTATGTCTAAATCATCAGAGTGAAATAGGATTCCACTACTGCTGATAGACATTGCGCATTCCAATCCAAAGCATAGCCATCTCTTCCAAAATTATACCATTTCTGCAGTGGTGTGACAGCAAGTGTTTCACAACTGGTTGAGGTAGGGCTATTCATACAAACTGCTCATTTCTATGGCATAATAATAAAAACCGTGGCAGTCAGGCATTCTGTAGCATACTTCCACTTCTCTACCACATTTTCTGCCTCCTCCTGAGTCTCCTCTTGGTTACCAACTGGGATTAGTTTGTACTATATTTGGCACATTAGTCTTCACTAATTGTTTGAGATCCCTGTAATCAGCCTACAGAGTCAGTATAAAGGAGCAATGAAGACAGACAAGAAGAAAGCCTAGTAAATAGTCCCCTCCCCCTTTTCCCTAGGAGATATGTCCCGAGACCCCCATCAAAAATGCCTGAAACTTCAGATAGTATTGAATCTTATATACACAGTGGGTTTTTTTCCCTGTATCTGCACGCTCATTGGAATAACGTTATATTAGGCACTGAAGTAGGTTTACAATAAAAACTAACAATGAAATAGAATTATAGCAATATACCATAATTACCAGCATCACTTTTAGGTTAAGAGCAGAATATATCTATTGGGAGAAAGGCAAGCAAGCAAGCTTCTGTCAGAGGGACAGAAGGGGTCCCGAATCTGTTGCCAGAGACTCTGTCTTTTCTAGGAACTTTTATAGAGTAAAATCATGAGGTGAGACCAAGGTGGGGAAGAATGGGAATTCCTAAGGTGGGCATAAGGTGGGACAGAACTATGGTTAACCAATAAGATTAATTGCTCAGGTAAAATTGATTAAGTCCAGGACAAATGGGGCAGCAAGTCTCGTAGCTAGCAAGCATGTTTAACTAGCAGTGACTCTTCCCCTAGAGGGGTTGAGATAGGTGACTCCTGGCTTCCTCAGGGTGCTAGAGACCTATTAGAATATCGGTCCTGAGGGGGTGGGTGTATTTGTTTGATCTGTTGTCCCTGATCGGCTCACAGCAGGAGGTGTTTCTCTCCTTTACAGTTGCAAGGTATCTGGGTTTTTGCTCCTTGGAGGACCTGGCCCTGTCTTGACTGCCTATAATAATTCTAACTAACTCAGCTCCCTGTAACATTCCCTCCCTCTGAAGAAGTAACCCGAACTGCCATGAGGGAGAAATGGGCAGTGACCGATCTGGCTTCTTCAGGCTGAAAGGGGTCATAGTTGTTGATTGGCAGTCAGAGATATTCTATAGAGGGTCTACCTAAAGACCCTCGATAGACACCAGGTAAGCACACAGCTCTAAGTCTCCATCCAATGATCTCGGTGGAAGACCTCCAAATGATATAGGGGAACGAAACTTCAAACCCACTATGTCTGGTACGAGTTCGTGTTCTCTAAAATTGAAGAATGAATTTTAGGAACAATGGAAGTTAAGAGCAGAATATATTTGTTGGGAGAAAGAAAGAAAACTTCTGTCAGAGGGACAGAAGGAATCCTGAGTGGGTTGCCCTGCGGTTTAAAATTTAAGATAATTTTAATGCTGGAATTTTCCATTTAATATTTTCAAGTTGCTGTTGGTCATACATACCTGACACTGCAGAAGACAAAACTGGAAATTTGGAGCACTATTGTACTCACTTGCTGATGCACGAGACTAGATAAAAATGATTCTAACATCATCTGTGATATCTTGCTATCAGTGGGTACTCCTATCAGGGTACCGTTCTCCAACTAAGCTTACCTCAACACTTTACTGTGCTAGGAACTAGGAGAATGAAGAGTACAGTTTGCTACACTGTAAATTCTGAAGGAAAAAGAGGAGATAATACACTAAAAAACAAGAAACAGTGAATTAAACTTCACTCAACAAACAATAACCCTATTTGGTTTGTTAAGAACAAGCATAAAACTACAAGTATAATTAAGAGGACAGTGGTACATAATGGAAAAGATGTGAGCTTTAGAGTTTGAGTCTTGAGTTTATTTATTTATTGGTTAAATTACGTTGAGTGAAGTTATTTAATTCTTTTTAGCCTCAGTTTCCTTATCTATGAATGAAGACAATAATGTTTTAATTTTCTGGTTACTCTGAGGATTAATGATAATATAAACAAGTACTTAGGATAATGTCTACCTTATAGCTAGAGAATTGTTAGTAACAATCACTAACATTATTACTGCAAGTAGAGTTATTTATACACTTATTATAATAGACCAAGTGTAGCATGCATTTAAAGGCTCTTAATGTACTAGCAACATAATCATGTTTAGAATCGACACTGCCTTGGTTACAAATATTATGTAGTTGACTTACTGTCAGCACAGATTGGCACTTGGCATGATCTTTATATAAGGAAAAGTCATTAAGTCCACACGATTTGACATTTGATGTTCATGTTGAATAGACTTAGATGCCTGGCACCTTACTAAGCGCCTTTGGTAAATTACACCATTTCATCTTCACAAAAATCCTATGAGGCGATCACTGCTATGAGTCCCATTTTATAGGTGAAGAAACAGAAACTCAGCAGGGTTTCACGCTGAAGGGCACAATCCATAGCACAGAGTTGAAAGCTGTACCCGTCAGAGTCTAGACCCTGGCTCTTGGCCACCACATGAGAGCCACTTCCTTGGAGAAAAACTGACAGCTCTATAAGCAAGAATTCAGAGAGCGGGAGAACATTCTAGAAACTGATTTTCTCCTGTGTGGCTGAAGCTTCACCCCTGAGGCCTACTGTGAACAGGAAACCTCACAACCCAAGCTGGGAGACTGTGACTCAATCATTGAGACCCAGTCTGATCATGTACAAAGTGGAGAAAACAATACTTACTTTAGAATTTGTTTTTAAGGATCTTAAGTAATGTGCCTGAAATCATAGTATTATTTTTCTCCCTTCTCTTTTGACCTCAGATGGAGCCAGTATAACTTACTCTGAAATTTCAGCTGAAAATGAATAATATATGTAAATATAAGCACTGTATCACATCTTGCAAATAATCTCATTCTGTGCTTTTAACAAATGCTAATTGTGTACGTACCATGTGTCACGTATGCTTTGAGGCTTGACAATCCACAATGGAAAGAGAAGACAAAAATCCCTGCCATGGTAGGTCTTAAGTGGAGAAGTAGTCTGTAAATAAATATGAAAGTCTATATCTAGTATGTCAGCTGTTGAGAAGAGTTCTGGAGGACGGAACACTGATCATCGTAAGGGTTTTCCCCCAACAAACCGACATAGAGTGATTAACAAAATAACGAACAACAAATTCCTGAAAAAGGCATCAGTAATCATCAGATCCCCTTTAAAGAATGAAAAACAAAGAAATCACATGGTGAGTTTGCTGTTCTTTTCTAGGAGAACCTGGCTGGCCCTGTGATTTCAACATGCACCCAGCACACATAATCTAAGATCTTACAGCTCCACATACAACATGCGTGGACCTGGACAGGTGATGACGGAGGGTGACTAGATCAGATTCACAGCAAATAGGGTCACACAGAAAAAAATAGAGATGTGGTGGATCTTAGAGATGGAATTGACTGACATGAATTCAAAACCCACCTCCACTGCTTTTTAGCTAATGGGCATGAAACAAGATAAGTGTTTGAGTCTTAGTTTCATCATGACTAGGATAATACCAGCGACGCGCACTTCATAAGTTGGTGAAGGATTAAATGAGACAGCATACGTAAAAGACTTAGTTTCATAACCAGTACATAAAAGATAGTCAATAGCTATTCGTCAAATAAAGAAATGAATCCATTCATTTAGTGACTTGGGTTACTTTTGCTTTCATTGCCAGAATCCATTTATCAAACATCTTTCCAGTAATGTTGACATAAATAGTTTGCAAATACCTAAGAGGAAAAAAACTCTCTTTTGCTTCTTCTTCTTTTTTTTAATCTCTGCTACAAACCTATTTATTATCTACTACCCAGGAAATGCCAATCTCAGTGACAATGCCAAGTTACGTATGTTTCTCTGATTATACCACTGTGGTTTTTCAGAGTTGAGCATTTAATTTCTGGGAAAAAAAAAGTGATGTTCAGTGAAAAGTATGTTCTGGACATAACAGATCCAAAATTAATATTATTTTTTAAAAAACACAATGCTCTCAGCCAAGCTTGGTGCCAAGCTTGGTGCACAAGACATTCGTGGCAAATTACAGAAGTGACGGAGGTACAAATAGAAAGACTGAAAACTAACCCAAAGGTTTATGGCAAAACTGAGCATCAAGATGTGGGGAAACATGGTCACAATCTGTCTCTAAGTGGTGAGCATTAATGTACAGATATTAAAACTCAGAGATCTAATCATAGTCTTGAAGTTTTTTCTTTGGTTTTATTAAACTAGGCTCAATATAGTAGCTTCTTTTCCACTGTGGATAAAATGATAGCTAGCTATAATTTTTCTTGTTTTAAAAATTTTCTCCTACCTTCCTTCCTGGTCTCCTTTCCTTTTTTTTTTTTTTTTCCCCAGTGTTGGAGATTGAACCCAGGGCATTATTTACACACAGCTACATTCCCAGGTCAGTTTTTGCATTTCTATTTTTAGACAGAGGCTTACCCAGGCTGAGCTCCAATTTATAATCTCCTGCCTCAGCCTCCCAAACTGCTGGAATTACAGGCATGGGCTGCCACACCAAGTTTAGCAATAACTTTTTATAGCTAGGAACTTTTACTAAGCAGTGGCCCAAGATATACCAGGAAGATATTCAATTACTTGTTCTTTTAGATTAGGAATCCACCACTTCAGCGCTTCACTGATTTAAGTCTTTTATTATTAGAGCAGAAGTTGTTGGAAAACTCTAGTGCAGAAATCCTCTTTATCAAAGAACTAAGTTCTCCCGACCACAAGTCTGGGCTTTTGACCCACAGCCTCATCTACATACTTCCATATCTCTCTGGAACTTGGGGGGCAAATTTAAAATATTTACTTTGAAAAGATGATCCAAGAGATTAATTTTTAAAAGCAAGTATTAAAGATCCAGGTCAAAATTTCCAAAAGAGGAGGCAGTTCCACATGATAAATTCTATCACAAGAAAATGATTTCCTTTTGGGGTGGAAAGAGAAAAGACATTCCTTCAGCTCTCTTAAATTCAGCCTCTGCAACATCCATTCAATCTTTCACTTCTCTCGTTCTTATTTTAATTGTATTTTTGCTTGAGGCGTTGATATCTGAGAGGCGTCTGTTTAAGTTACTGTAAATGTATGCGCCTTTCATATGGGAGGTCACAAAGACATTTGAAATTGAACCAAAATTACTTGTGTGCTCATAGCATTAAAAATACAACAGTATACCTGTTCTCACCTACGATGTCCTTCACTCTATATCTCTTTGCAAAATTAATTGAAAAAATAAAACTTCCAAGATTTTGTGAGGAGATTCTTAAGCAAATTATTACCAGCCATGAGAATGAATTCACCTGTTCCATGTGATCAAAGCTTTGATTGATGGAGAAAGAAGTATAGAGTGTTGAATTGCAGTTGCTTACTAAGCTGAAGGATGAGATATATCTTTTCCAATGCAAAATGATGAGTTTTTATTATGAGTTGAAAGTGTTCACTAACCAGAATTATACTTATTTTTTCTTAATAGTTTTTCCAATAATTTTGTTTTGAAATTTGCATTGTAGCAGAGACTAGAACAATTCATCAAACAGTTGATCAAGATTTGATGAGCATCTAAGGCACAATGGACACTCCAAGATCAGATTAACTCCCTCGGTACCTTGCCAGAGTAATGTTACAGGCATGGATGGGCTGGTCTGAACTCTAGTTGGGCCTCGTCTCAGAAGATCATGTGTAATATGCCCAGCAAAGATTTGCCAGGGAAAACTAAAAGAGAGAGGAAATGTAGCAGAAAATGCCCCCCTTTCTCCTGCAGCCAATATACTTCAGTTTCTTAGTTGCCCAGGTAATAGTTCTCATTTCAGATTTGGTTGTACCTATCTCTTAGAAATTGCTGATCAGTATGATGCACATTGTATAAACCAATCCCCAATTGACGAGCCATTTCTTCTTGCTTATCCAATATAAGCCCCACACCACCAGAGATCAGGGCCTGATATTCAGGGAATGATCCCAATCAGTGCCTGTCAATGTAAACAAATCTATGTCCAAATCCTGGGTGCCGTTTCAGTGTTTCTGCTTGCCATTGTAGTATCGCTATGTAGCATTGCCACATTGGTGGCAGAAGCACAGAAAGACGGGGAGGAAAAATGTGCTGTTGAGTGACTTTCTTACTTCTCAACACACACAGTGCTGTGCAGATGTTCATGGGTATCTCATTTATTGCTTTATATGATATTGGAAAACTACTCTAAAGGAAACACTAAAACAAGTTGGAACTTGCGAATAGCAGCTGGATCAGAGGAATGTGATTTCCCTAAATCCTATGGATAGATGTGCTTTCCTTAATGTTTCTGCCAAAGTAAACTTGCTGCTAGAAAGGCTAAAAGAGGTACAAGTGGCGTGCCAGCACTGAATCGCTAAAATTCCTAATTATAATTCAAAGAAAGTAACATGAAAATGACCCCGAATAAAAACTTGGTTATTTAAACAAACGAAGTGTAAGAGGGATAGGGAGAGGAAGAGAGACTAAAGAGAAAGGAAAAAGGGCAAATGTTTGAGTAAAACAGATATAAAAAATATACATATCAATTGCAGTATATAGCTCTTATTGGGATCTTGATTTTGAACAAACTGTGAAAAAATACTCATGAGTTAATCATGGATAGTTACACACTAATTGAATCCTACTAAGAAATTAGTTTGTTAGGTGTGATATTGGTATTTTGACTACTTATAGTCTGTCATTGGATTTAGATAGTAAAAATATTTATAGGTGAAATTATACAAAGTCGAGGATTTACTTCAAAATAATCTAATGTGTGATATGTGGGTGTGGAGGAAGGACAGTAATACACAGACAAACAAGATTGACCATGTGCTGAGAATTATGGAGACAGGATGGTAGGACTATCACCAAGGCTCATTATATAATTTTATCTCCTTTGCGTATGCTTGAAATTTTCCATAATAAATAGCTTAAGAAATAAATGGTTCTAGACATATGACACTTAGTTTTTAAGACACATGGCAAGACAAAATTATGTGGCAGGGCTTTACCCTCAAATAGGGTACATTAAATTAGCATACACCAAGCCTCCAGGAAGATGAATGCACGAACCAAAATAAATTAGCAAATACATGAAGAATTAACTTATTAGTGAAGGCCAGCACTTGTACGCATAATGGTGTATGCAGTCTGAGGATGAAAGCCATAAGAATTTCAAATAATGGAATTAACACAGAGAATCTATAAAAAGTGTATTTGAAATAATGAAAGACATGAAAGAAGGAATTGAAACCACGAATGAAGAACACAGCATTTTTTTTCAAACACTGGTAATATTTGAAATTTTAAAAAATGCTAGTAACAAAATAAAAATTCTAGAAAGAAAAAAGAAAATTGATGGCATTAGAAACTCAGTGGAGAAGTAAAAGGCAGATTAAAACCTAAATGAAGAGGAGAATAGTGAATTAGAAGATCTGAGGGAATAATCCAAAATACAGCACAGACAGATAAAGAGAGATGAACTGTGGTAGGCTAAGAAACAAGGAGGCTAGGACAGAGAGGTTCTAAATTGACAACTCACAGAATTTCAGAGGAGATTCAAGAAGGAGGCTGATCTTTCTCTCTCTCTCTTTTTTAGAATTAAAAAGAAACATGAAAATCTTAAATTCAGGAAACATTTCTGATCCCTAGAAACTGTAGTTAGATACATGGTAGCTAAACGGTACAACATTAAGAACGAAGAGAAAATTCAGAAAAGCTGTCACTGAGATGGGTGAGTTATTTATGCTGGAACATTAGACGCTTAGCACATTCATCAGCAACAGCTGTGATTCAGACATGGAAATAATATTTTGAAAACACTCAGAAAAAACTTGCTATCAACCTAACACTAGCAAAATGGTATATCATTGTTAATTTAATTTAGCTACCAAGTTGACTAAAAAGATTGAGTGAAAATGGGCAGAATTACAAGGAGAAATAAATTCACATGTGTTTGGGAAATTTAACATAGGTCTCTCAGTAAATGTTAGATCAAGCAGGAAAGAAAATAGTAATTATACAGAAGATAGCAAGCTTGATTTTACAAGTGAATATGGAACCCTGAATTCTAAGTGAGAAAATCAACATTATTTCCATACATGCATGGAATATTAATAACAATTAGCCTCAAAGTCCCATCGAATATCAAATAATTGCTATAATGGAAAGCACATAAAACCAACACAAAAGCTTAGTTGAAATCAATTATCAAAAGACAAACAAAAAGACTCAAATAAATGAAGATCTGTTCTTTTTTAAAGTACAGAAAGTACAAATTCCACTGGGCATGTGGTTTACAACTGTAATCCCAGCACCCTGGGAGGCTGAGGCAGGAGGACTACAAATTCTAGTCCAGCCTGGACAATTTAATGGCTTACTGAGACCCTGTCTCCGAAAATAAAATAATAAAATAAAAGAAAGAAAGAAAAGAAAGGCTGGAGATGTAGCTCAATATGAAGGCCCTGGGTTCATTCCCTAATATTGGGGAAAAAAGGTGTAAATTCCATAAAAATACCCAAGGAAGGAAGAAAAAATGGCTAAGACTCACAAGATGATTTTGAAGAAGATGAGGAAAAGCTGGGTTGTTTATGCTATCATCTTCATAATCAGAGGCATGATAGTACAACTTTCAAATGGACAGTATGATACTGACTTAGTAATAGACAAAACAATGGAACTGAAGAGAATCATGAATGAAATTTAATAAGGAAACATGACAGCTGATAAATAGGCATCTCAGATCCATACAGAAAGGACTATTTATTAATTGGTACTAAGAAATTAGCAATCTATATGAGAAAATAACAAAATACAGAGAGCATTTCATATCACATGCAAGAAGTACACTAAAGGCATAAGCACAGAAAAGCAAACCTTTAACATTTTTAGAAGTAGCATAGAAAAATCTCTTTATGACATTGAAATGTGGAGAAATTTCTTTAAAATATAGCAAAGCACACACCATAAAAAGAATTGATAATTACAAAACTAGTAAGATTAAATCGTTTCATAAGAAAAGCACCAACTTGAAAAAGATATTCTCAGTACTGAAAACTAGAAAGATTAGTAATGAAGTAATAAACCCTAAAAATCAATAAGTGAGAAACAACCTATAGCAAATATTTTTAACAAATAAATGATAATCAAATGTCCAATCAACATAAATATGTTCAACTCTAGTAGAAATCAGAAAAGAATGCCAGTTAATGTACCACTCCACACAAATAAGAGAGACAAAAAAAAAAAGCATACTCTGATTTACTATTCATGGAAGTATAAATCAGTACCACTTTGGATTTATGTAGTGACTTGGAATAGTAAGTTGAAGGTGTCTTACTACTCGATAATTCTTACTACCCAATAACTTCCAGAAATATGACTTAAAGAAGCTAAAATTCATACACAGAGAGCCAGAGATGAGACTATCCATTGCAACACTGTGATTACAAAAAAAAAAATCATTTTTGAAAGTTATCTAAATGTTCATCAGTACGCACATGAAGAAATCATTGTTACATATCCCTACAGTAAAATACACTATAGCAAAGGTGAATGAGCAATATTTATGTACTGTTATAAATAAATATCAAATAACAATGAACAAAACTTAAACAATCTTATTCGTATGAAACTTAAAGCAAATTAATAATTGGTTATAGATATATATACATCTTGGAAAAGTGAGAAAATAGATGTAGGCACGATGAATACCAAATTCAGGATAATAACCCTGGAGAAGGAAGGAATGGTAAGAAAATATGAGAAAGGAAAGACAGAGGTCATCAGTGTACCACAATATTTTCTTTCTTAAAAAAAAAAAAAAAATTGCTGGGCATGGTGGCGCATGCCTGTAATCCCAGTACTCAGGAAGCTGAGGCAGGAAAACTGCTGGAAGTTTGAGGCCATCCTGGCCTGCAAAGTGAGTTCAAGGCCAGCCTGAATTACATAGTGAAACCCTGTCTCAAAAAAAGACAAAAGACTAAAATAAAAATGAAATAAAATAGTAAATAAAATTAAATTATGAAAAACATTAGAATGCGATGAAGCTAGGGATGGATACATGGTTGTTTTATTCTACATGTAACTTTAGAATTGAAATTTTTATAATTAAAAAAAATCATAGCATTGCCCATATTCGTTCAAATTCACACAGAAATGAAAATAATGATTCATTTCCAAACAGGTTTTGGAAAATGGCTAGAAATTAGCAGAGCCAGGCTTCTCCTCATACCTGTCGCTTATGACCTCCCCAGTGTTACTCCATACATGTTCCAGGCATCACCTGGCACTTGGGTATCTAAATTGTCCTGCAATAAACTGTGTGTGTCTCCTCCACTGGAGGTAAGCACCTGGGCAAGGCCACTGTATCCAGCACCTGGAAATACCCCGGGAAGGTGGCCAAGATGTCAGAAGTTCTGCTGTACTAAAGTATTCTTTCTTTTATAGGCTTCTGTTCTGTTGCTTATCAACCACCTAATTCACTCGTGTGTGACTTTGGAGAAACTAATCACCAACAATTGTATCAATATCTACTTTTGCGAAATAATCCCTTGCCAAAGAAGGTTTAAAAAAAATTGTGTTTCAGTTGAGTTTCTTATGAATGGATAGGAGAAGCAACATTGTCACAGATTGTGGGGAAAAATAAACAACTTACAGTTCATTTATTTCACTTTAGGAGTTTCAAGCCCTCTAAAGTGGGAAAGAAATCTGCTTAATGTGGAGTTACCTTGCTCCAGTGGTAAAGTTGTAAACTGGATTTTATTACCCTGGTTAGTATAATGAAGCAGGTTCTCAAATTAGGCTCTATTTTAAAAATTACTGCAGAGATAATTCTGCACTCATATCCCTCGGCATATACATTAAATAGCACAATAAACAGAAATCTATTAAGTAGAAACTATGATAAATCAATATAAATTCAATTAGATAACCTTGTAACACCAGCGCAAGCCAGAGAACTACCTTGTTCAACCTTCGGAAAATATCATCAAGTGGCTTCTACGACTGAGAGCGCTTTAAAGAAATAAAATAGAAGGGCATATTAAGCAATCCATAGCAACATCACTTCTCATCTGAGCATCGCTCTGTTCTTTCGGCAGAGGTCAGCGTCCCCAAGCAACCTGCAGCCTGTCCTGCGTGCCTGCCATGGCGACATGGTTAGCCAGACACTAAGGTGTGTGTGAGGATGCGGAGGCGTCGGGGAGGTCTCCAGGTGGAAAAATTTGTGACGCACTAGATTTGGTGACTTGAATAATTATTTATCAAGGTTTCTATGACACAATAGTTTCGGTCACTCTATGTTCGTTTAAAAAATTATAGTTAGTTTCAGAGACCTGAACACAGACCTAAACCTTTTAATAAGCATCCCAGATTACTTGCTCTTGAATAGAGTATAAACCCGGGCCAACCTGGGTGGTTTTGGCCCTTCTGTTTCACCATCAAACTAGTGGAGAGAATGCCTGGAGAAGCTCGTAGGCTCATGGGGCAGGTCGCTTGTACGCTCAAATGAAGGCACTGAGCGTTTCATTTGTGGGCATTTATGAGGAAGTTATTTTTCTTTTCTTGAATTTTTTTTTTAACCTTCAAGTCCTAGCTTGCCCTTCTAACAGCCTCAGGTTACCCAATGTCTGGCGGTCACATAGCCACCCTAAAGGAACCCACACACACAGCAGAAGGCGAGATGAAATCAAAATGCTCTGGCTTTCTCTTAAAACAGGTCTCCTTCACAGATTTCCTGGCACAGCTGAACAGAAGATGAGGCTCAGCCTGGGCCTCACAGTCTGATATGAGTCCCGTATCTAATACTTTAAAAGGCCCGAGGATGTTATTCTTCTCCCCAGTTATACTGCTAACATTGTCTCCCTAGTCAAAGTCTAGTTAACACATTAGCAGTTCCTCCTCTTTTCTTGTCTCCTGTCATTATCCTCTGTAAGAAAGAGATGCCGTGATAATAACTTATCTTAAAGAGGTGTTTTAGTGGCTCATTGTAATGAATGCTGAATCAAACACTTTAATAACAACAGTTCAGTGGGCTGTCACTAAAGCAGCTTCGCAAGACACCTCCCCACCTCTCCCAGCACTGGGACAGGCCAGGAAGAGTCGCTCAATCCTGCAATGACAGGCGCAGGCCCAGGAAAACTTCAGCAGAACCCAAGAATGCTCATTTGTAATCTCTTTGCTTTCTAATGTCCAGCCAGGTGCCGGTCTTTTGCTGCCCCTAAGAAACACAGTGCTGAAACACACCCATGACTGTGTTACGAAGGGGTTGCAGTTGGGCAATGTGAGATCAGAAAGCATCAACTTGATGTCAAAAGCCCAACTGGCAACATAAGAGCAGTTACTCTGGACTTTCAGTAGTGGCCAGGTTTTCCTTTGGTTGCTCACTCTAGAGCTGAAATGGGGCCCCTTGTTCTAAAAGACTGCATCCTTGATCATTTTCAGCAGCCTTCTCTGCCTTCCCCTGCTCAATGCTGTGGTTTTGTGCACTACTTGGTAAAGAAAAAGAACTCAGTTTGGGACTTCTAAGCTCGAGGAACAGAATCTTAAGAAAAGCCCTTAAATGACTAAGTGGGGATGTGCCAAGAAGGCACAGATGGGACAAGAGGCTGGTCTATAATAAAGCCCAGGGAGGGGACACCCCTAGAGTTTTATTCTGACACATTCCATAGAACAAAAAGCTTTGATCTGGTTTTCAGTATCATCACCAAAAATGGAAATGGTCGCTGCACGTTATAAAGAGCTGAGAGGTGGCTTCTCTTGAGTTCCAAATAGGAATCATGACCTCTTACAGGTGAGCAGGCTAATCCCACTGTCAAAAATGTAAGCATCCTCACAGTGGTACCTCTCAGCCAAGCACGCCTTGCCAAGATGTCACTTAGCTACCTCTCACAATATGGTGGGTGGCTCCTAATCCTTAAAGAGCTAAAGCAGTCAGTGAAATCCAACCCTACTCTTCAAATTGCATTCACTAGCTAGATCTACTTGATTTTATTTTTTACAGAAATTTGACAAAAGAAGTAATTTGTAAATGTAACAAAAGCCACCCTCTCCAAACGTTTCACTCAGTTAGCTGGAACACCGAGCCATGCCACCCATTGTACTGCCACTTGCCAGTTTACTGGCTCACACTTGTCATCAGAAACATTCAGACTTCTAGCTGTTCCAAGAAAGCCATAGAGTTTTCATGAATAAGGTGGAAAATAAGCTTAAGGACCACTGAGTTGACTGTACAAATGTATAGTCTCACCAAAAGTGCTATGGACTGAATTGTGTCCTCCTAAAATTCATCTTAAAGGCTTAACTCCCTACATGACTGTATTTAGAGACAGTTTTAGGAGGTAATTAAGGTTAAATGCGGTTCTAAGGGTAGAGTCTCAACTTTATAAGAGGCGAAAGAGATCTTTTCCTCTCTCCAAGTGCACGAATCAAGAAGCGATCCTGCTGATCACATAGCAATAAAGCAGCTGTCTGCGTACAGGGAAGATAGCCCTCACAGACCCCAGCCACACTAGCACACCGATCTTGGACTTCCAACTTCCAAAACTGCTTAAAGTAGCCTATGTGTGGCATTTTGCTATGGCAGCTCAAGCATATGAAGACAGAAAGAAAACTGTATTTTAGTTAATGCCATATGCGTAGGTGTACACACATGAATTTTAAAATTAACCAGGGGACGATCAAGTGAGCTGCCTTGCTCAGGCAGCTGACAGTTATTCCTGCCAAGTTTTATCTCAATACACAGAGATCTGAGGCTGCCTCCAAACCATCTGAAAGAGGGTGTGCCTCTGAAACAGGTTTTTATATAGTTTATGCTATAAATCTTGTTCTAAGCATCTATTATTTGAAAGTTCACTGTCATCTTATGAACTCACTGCAATAAACCTGGACTGAAACATCCACAGCAGTTAATAAATAAAAGGTTAAAGATGACATCATGAGATCCCATCCAGTTCTTGATTTCGATGGGTTTTTTGGTCAGTACTTGTGTTGTTCTAGGCCCTAAAAATTAGTGGCATTTTTCAGTGAAATGATACCTACTTAAGTTTAATGACTAGATTCTATTCCTGCCCTCTAGTAACATAGAAATATACACGCCGAACTTTTCAGTATGCTCTTCTATGTACTGGTATCATTTTATTGTTGATGTCCACCCTTGAGAGAACAGCATGAACAAGTGGGTCTAGTTAAAGAACACCCTTAATAGAAATGCCAGGGACAGAGATAAAGGCAAGAAAAGGTCTACAAAATATTCATTTCCTCAGAACAAATTGAAAGTATATAGTACCATATTAAAAATTTAATAAACTGTTGGAGCAAATATTAGGAAATTTTTTTTTTTTTTGCGGCACCAGGGATTGAACTCATGACCTTGCACTTGCCGGGCAGGCACTTAGACCGCCGAGCTAGATCCCCAGCCCTTGTCTTTTTAAGACAGGGTCTCACAATGCCATTCAGGCTGGCCTTGAGCTCACTTTGTAGCCCAGGCTGGTCTTGAACTCACAACGATCCGCCTGTCTCAGCCTCCCAAGTGCTGGGATTACAGGCGTGAGCCACCATGCCCGGCTAATATTAGGAAAATTTAAGCCATAGATTCCTTCATAGAAGATAAAATTGGTAGTACGGACACCTAGTAATCGACAACATCAATCCTGATATGTCCTAATTTATTCTAATTAGGGAAATGTAAACTAAGTCAAATGACTTATTTCTCTCTCTTCTTCTAGTCCTGTAGTCATTTTATCACATGAAATAAAACATTTTGGTAGTGGTGAGTTGAAATGTTCTAGGACCCAAAATCACATCCCTGGGTGTGAGTGCTACTCACTCTAGGGTGGGTAGCCTGGATAGAATATAATGGGCAGCAAAACCACTGCTGTGGTTTCTTGCAGCTTGCTGCTTTTGCTGCCTTCTGCCTGCCATGAACCAGTTCTCCTCCGTGATGCCTCTCTACCACGCCACCCTTGCTTGGAACCAGCTGATTATGGACCGAAACCTCTATAAACTGTGCATCAAAATAACCCTTTCCTCCTTTGACTTTGGGCATTGGGTAGTTTGTCTCAGCAATGAGAAAAGTAACAATGACAAATGGTATGATCAAGTTCAAGCAAGCTCTGATAACGCCAGGTATAAAATGAATGAACTTCAGGGCTGGGGATGTAGCTCCACAGCACAGCACCTGCCTGGCACATGCAAGGCCCTGAGTTCAATTCCCAGTATCAAAAAAATAAATAAATAAACATAAAATAAATAGATTTCAATTCCACATATTGGGTACCCATTATGTGTCAGGGAATAGCTCTGTGGATATACAATATACTTAAAGTAAAAGAATAAATTATTCATTTTCATGTGACTCTTTCCAAATTCTATGCACTAGTATTCCTATCATAAAATTAATACATAAAAATTAAAACAACGATGATGATTGACATCTCAGAAGTTTCCAGACATTAACTTTCTAAGCTAACTTTCAGAGCTGAATATATTCACAATGCAGGATTTAAATATATGAGGATGTGCCCCATCTCCTCCTTGTTTTATAAAAACAAACTATTTAAGGACAATTTATTCATTAGATAAGTACTTCTTTGGCCTTTGTATATCTGACATTGGAGAGGTGAAAACATATTTTGCTGAATTATTTTGAGCATTTAATAATTCTGTTCAATCTTAATACTCCTTACTTTTTAGTCTCTTTCTGAAATTCTTTTGGGAAACTTTCACCAAATTCTTGAATATTCCATTTTATTTTCGGATACTCATTGAAACTAATTTTTGCCAATTAAGTGAATCACATTCCATTTTAGACGTGTAAGAACTTCATGTGCCTATAAGGTAATTTTCCTGGCATTATATATTATTCATACCCAATGGAAGTTGAGTCAGGTCATGTGATTATCATTCTTCATTTCTTAACAAACTTCTTCTGTAAGAGAAATTATTTCCCAGTGGTACATGGGGTGCTGTATTGGGTTTGGAAACAGACTAAAGTCTTAGTATGAAAAATAACAAATTACTAGGCAGTGCGTTCCTAAGAAAATAATTCTAGATTTAATTTTTCAAATGTCAAAATCACTATATTGAAAATTGACCCCACTGTTAGTTTCTTGACTTATCAAAGGATCTATTAGAACTTCAACACCAACCTTTCTCTCTTGTAGTTCTTCTCCACAGCCATGATCAAATCATTTTGCTAAATCATGTCTTACTTTTTCTATTTATAAATTATAGATAATGATAACATCTGATCTTACTTGCTATATGTCATAGGTTTACTTGCCAATTTATAGTATATTCCATTTGATAAATAACTGCTCAAGTTTTCCTTCTATTAAGTCAAAACTTAAAATAGCTTTTAAAAATCTGAATACACCTGCATTCTGAATTTCTTAGAGTAAATTAACATATATTATTGAAATTCTTGACAGGACTTTTTATCATTACATAATCATAGGATGAGTTTTATGAATGATATTAAGTAAAGGAAATACATTTTTCTTTTGTTTAATCCCTTACTTTAGACTGTGTAGGGTGATTAATATGGTATATATCTCAGGGTTTTTATTCCAATGGGAAAGGTATGGGAACAACAGAGGGAGAGGAAAGAAAACTAAGGAGCACAGTAAGGCAAAGAATTCCTACTTTCCATGGGAACGTTCCCTCCAAGGGCCAAGACACCAACAAGCAGAAATCCCACTGGAGAGAAGAAAGAGTTTGCTCTAAAACTGACTTCGGTGTAGCTATGCCAAGGCAAGTAAATCACTGCAAGAGAAATACTTTGAAAGGTAAATGGGCTTCAAAAATATTTGGGTAGGTTAAATTTTCTAATGGGTAGTATTCATTACTGTCAGAAATGATAAGTGTACATGTCCGTCAGGAATGGGAGATTTCCTCCAGGTACATGACTCATTATTTTTAGACCAATGCTGAGTACAGTGCACACCATTAACAGATGTTACTGAATGAAGAAAAATAAGCCAAGTTTAAATATGTAATGTTCTACCTGAATCAGAACTGTATTCATCTGAGTCTAAAGCAAGTTAAATCCCCAAAGTTCCTACATTCTTTCAATCTATATATAGTTTAGATCAATAAGAATTCCAGAATGATGAAAAAACCTCAATGCCTATCTGACTCAAGCCATAGGAAAAAAATACAGATCGAGTTTCTACTTCCTGGGCTCCTTTGTCCCTAGCCAAAGTCATCCTGGGAGACACAGTTTCACTTCATATTATCATCAGGGCTGTATCATGGAAATGTAAACTCCAGATTCCAAATTAATGGGAGAGCACCATTGGAAAATTAAATCGATTACTAAATGGTAAGAAGCAATCAGAATAAAGATTACCTAGAAAAGCAAAGCACACCAAGTTGCAGCTGGTGTGGGTTTATCAGTCAGTCCACATTCCGGAAGTGGGAGTGGCTCTGAATCCACCCCCACAGAACGACCTGTACTGCTTTGGTCCAGTGGGTCTCCTGTACAGGGCACACTTTTCAGGACTCCCTGCAGAATATAGGAAACCACAACCACTCTGGACCCCACAGGGAAAACGACACTCAGGAGGTGCCTCTTCTCCAGATTCATTTTTACAGATTCAAAAAGTATAGGACTGGACTAATCCAATATCCTTGAGATTGCTAAATAGTAACTTGGCTGAGAACTGAGAAAGGTGAGATGGCCAACTTGATATCTTCTTCTAGGTTCGCACTGGTCTTGGGAAATGCAATGAATCCGAAATGACTGCTCTGCAAAACTATTGTTAAAATGGAACTATTTCTTCTAGCTTTGAAAAATGCCATTACCCATGATTGCTTCACTAATAGTGAATAAAAAGCGCTAACTCATTGCACGCTCTTGATCAGCTGGCACTATGCTATGGGCTTTCCATGTATTTATTTACTTAATCCTCGGAACAACCCCTATCATTCTGATCTCTTTAGAAAGAAATGGAAACCTAGAGAAGTTAAGTAACTTGCCAAAGTTATTCAGCAAATAATGTCCAAGCTGGAGTTCAACACCAAGTGCAATGAGGACACATCTGCATTTCGCCGTCTCTCTCCTGTTTTTTCTCTTTCCTGAAAAGTTGGAAAGGTGCCTGTGACTAACCACAGATAGCATGACAAGGGCAAGCACAATATCTGTGTGAGGCAGTGACACGCTGGGAGGACAGTACTCCTGGTCTAGCTTCTCAGAGGCCCCCCACACACTAGTTTCAGGTCATCACTGCTGGCTGCCCTGCTCCATATAGATTCTCTCTCAAAACACAGTTCGAGATTATAGGTATCACCAGAGCAACACACTGTGAGCAAACTTCAAATGGAGCCTAGATTACAAAAAAGAAAACCAGAGATCTGGCCGTATATAAGGTTCCTTGTGCCACCACCCTGGGCTATTAGGAACATCATATCCCACGGGAGTTTAGTTTATGAACCTGCGCGATTTGTATATTATGTCTTACACATTAAAACAAGTTTTTCCCCCCTCCCATCTAATTTGTTTCTTTGGTACTGGGCTCTTTGAAGATGAAATAAAAGTTAGGAGATACATTTAAAAATGATACTCGAAAACACTGAATCAAAGAGTTTCATTCCTTGGTTTCTTCTCCTTTGTCTAGCCTTTAAGCCCAGATATTTTCCCCGAGTATGTGGACAGTCACTGAGGTGACTAAAATACTCAGTATATCTTAGTGAAAAGCTATTTTTAAAATTACTTGATTTAGAAAACTCCAATCATGATAATTTCATGGGACTTCTTGGTACACAAATTAAAAGTTTTAAATTACTTTGCAAGCATTTGTGGGTTGAAATAATCTTAATTAGAAAATACCTGCATTAATGTATATTTATCGGGTTTAAGGTCTGCCCTGATTCAAATTTTGAGGGTTGTTTGATGAGTTATAATTCCTGTGGTCAGTGAAAGTACTAATGATGCCATATGAGACTGACAGTCAAAAGGTGTCAATTCTACTCTCTCCCAACTCCATCTGGGTATGAGAATGTCATGTACTTTCTTTTAGCTTCTTTCTTTAGGTCTAAAGAGGAATAACCTCCCCATGAACAGCATTGTTTCATGGATCAAATGAAGCAATGCACTCGAAAGTTTAGTAAGCCAAAGGCACGATCATACAACACAGTATCAGAATTATAATCCAAGCATAGGGAGTGGCGGTGTATCCCAATGAGGAAATTACAGATGGACCTGACGGTGCCCTTTGTCATTCTCATGAACCTGCCTGAGTTCTCACATTAGAAATGTGAATCAGTATCCCACAAGGACGACGTGGGGATTACAAATAATATCTGATCAGTCTCCAGCGAGGCAGGCACACAGTAGGTACTCAATAAATGGCACCCCTTTAACAGGAAAGAATTCATCCAGTGAAGCCAAGTATGCCAGTGTTTCAGCACTCACCCTCCTAACAGCTGAGCGCTGTTCTGTTTAGGACAGTACATCCATTAGCAGAGTTCCAAATAGACTTCTGCTACGGCCAGCGCCCTAGGTTCATCCCACTTTAGACCCTAGTGGATGCAAGCAGTCGTGCTGCATTCACATTTCTGGCCCTAGAATATTGTCTCATAGAACGTACTAGCAGACCCTGAGTTTCGCCAAGCTAATACTACCCAACATGTCAACTGCAAGTACAGGCTTTCGTCTAACCTGCCTTGAGTCCATGAACTTGCTTTGGTTTTCGCTCATTTAGGGGCAACGGTGGGGTCGGGGGAAGGGATCAGGAAGAAGCCCAAGTGAGTCTGCTGTTGCTACTGAGGCTGACCCCTAAGCAGCCTTGGAGAGCGGAGGTCCCTCCCTAGCTCCCGCGCAGTAGAAGAAGCAGGGCCCCCTGGAGGCCCCAGCAGCCCGCAGAAGGGCTCAGTCCTCCCGCGTGCAACCTCGCCCGCACCCCACCGCGGGAGCCCCGCTGCGCCCGGACGGTCGCCCGCAGAGCGCGAGTTAGAGGCGTGGAGCTGGGAAGGGCGCATGCAGCTGGGTTAGTCTCAGCTCGACCGTGCGGCGGCTTTGCATTCCTGTTTGGCAAACGCATTTAGGCAAAACAGACTCGATGCTTACAATGATCCCAGCCCAAAATGGAGTGTCTCTGACTAGCAGGGAGGAGCTGATGCTGGCCATGAGGAAGCCCACCACGGTCACGGCGACGCCCAGGGCCAGCTGCAGCAGGGCGAGCAGCAGCGGGAACCGGCAGCCGCAGCACGTCCGGGCCTCCTCCTCCCCGCACTCCTTGGGGGCCCCTTTGCCCTTCTTCGGCCCCGTGTCGTCGGGCCCGGCGGCGTCCGCGGCCGGCGGCGCCCCCTGCCTCGGCTGGCCGCGGGGCTGCTTGTCCTCGCCCATGGCGGCCGCGGGGCTGGGTGGCGGGGTGGCGGGGTGGCGGGGTGGCGGGGTGGCCGGGTGGGCGCGTGCGCGGCGCCCTGGGCCCTGGAGCGCGGCGCTGGGCGGGCTGCGCCTGCCCTGGTATTCGGATTACGGAGGCTGAACAAATATGGAAAACATTCGGAGCCGGCTCGCCAGCCTCCAAAGGCCACGGGAGCCCGCGGCGGAGGGGGGTGCAAGGGGGGTCGCCAACTGCCAACTCGCGGGGACGCAGCGCCCACCCGGCTCCCCATCGCGGGGCCCCGGGCCTCGCAAAGCCTGAGCGCTTTGCACGGCGCGAATGCGTGAGTGTGCGCGCGTGTGAGCGCGTGGTGTCTGTTAGATCCCTCTCGCAAAACCCCAGGAGTTTATTGTTGTTGTTGTTATTGTTGTTTTCTGGGAGGTGCAACGCAAGGTGATGAATGTTTAAATCATTTGTGTTTAATTAATAGACAATTTAATCCCTAATAGGCTTTGCCAGGCTCCAAGCTGCGAAGTCATTTCCAGAAGTTAAATTGTTCTAATTTTCCAACAGAGGCGTAGACTCTTCTAAGTTCTGCAAGCCAAATGACTAATAAAGACGTGTTTCCCATTGAGGTGTTTGCTTTTAAAATAACTGCGTAGAGAGATGCTGGGCTAATGAGGAGCTCTTTCACATGTATTTGTCTTTTAAAGCTCTTTTAATAGCACCCCCCTCCAATAGTGTGTATAGCACCTCCAGCCAGTGTTGCCTCGAATGTTTAGGGGGGCTGTCGATCGTTGGAGATGGAATTTTGACCCAGGCAACATTGAGGACTTATTTTTAAATCATCTGTAATATACTGGAAGGGTGTTCAGAATAGAGACAGACCTGGTTCTCACCCAAAGTCACCAAGCAGATCCGTTAAACTGATGATCGTTATCCCTTCCTACCTCTATTCAATAGCACTTAGAGCAAATTTCTTTGAAGCTCTTTGGAAATGACCCCATCACCCTGAGACGTATTCATACCCGGTTTGGGATGGTCGTTGTACCACTGAGAAAACTGTATTGAAAAATAAATGAGGTTGCCTAGGTGCTAAGGTAAATTAAGCTTATTCCTAGATTGTTTGCAATCAGTGTATTTACAGAAAGTCTGATTTCCCGCTGTTCCCTCAGAATTATAAGCTAATCCTTATCAGCTCTCCTTACAAACTGCCAAGTCCCCACACAGGCACCGCTGAAGAAAACATATCCTTCACCTTACTTATTTTATAAACTTCAGTACTCTCCCTATACTTTCTGAACCAATTAGAAAAATATAGCCCATACACACAGAAATTTAAAGTGGAATGCAGCTGGCTGTGGTAGCTCACACCTGTAAACCTAGCTAATTGGGAGGCTGAGGCAGCGGGATGGCAAGTTCATGGCCAGCCTGGGAAACTTAGCGAGCTCTTGGCTCAAAACAAAACAAATAAACAAACAAACAAAAAAAAAATGAAAAGGGCTAGGAGTGGACCTGAGTGGTAGAGTGCCCCTGGTGTCCAGCTCCAGTACAGAAAAATCAAAGAAAGTAGGATCCAAGCCACACACCTCAGTTCCTCCTGGAGGTGGGAAGCAGTGCCCACACTCACCAGGAGAACAGCAGCTAACGAAGTTCATTGTCACCTTTGGAGCCATCACACAACTAGAATTTCTAGTGTGAACAATTACAGTTGGCATCAGAGCAGGGCACCCACTTGACTCAGACCCGAGAAGAACCCAAATGGTGATAGAGAGCAGTGCTTGGTTTTCCTATGTGAATGTAGGAAACACTACAGGAAGCCAAAGGAATACCTACAATTATTTGCTCTTAATAATATAGCTCCCAGCTACTGAGTATTTTATTACTTACTTCCTCTATATGTACTGCTTATAGGCAAATAAGTGGTGGACCTTTTGAAATTTTATGATTGTTTAAACAATTTAATTATCATGGATAGTATTGTTTTGGTGGCCTTGAACCAGAGACTGAGTACTTCACAAAAATATCTTGATTTACTACTGATATATACGTAAATCTGTATCATCTGTATCTATATCATCTATATGTATATGATAAACATCCCCCAAAGATCTATGTGTTAAATATTTATTTGGGCCTCAGTTTGCCACTATTGAAAGTCAATAGAGACTTTTAAGAGATGGGGTCCAGGTCACTGGAGGTGTACCCTTGCTGGGGATGGTGGGATGAAAATCCCTCCTCTTTTTCAAGCATCCCCTGCCAGGTACTCCCACCATGAAGTACGGTGCTGTCACAGGCCCAAAGCAATGAGACCAATCAGTCAGAGGCTGAAACTTCTAAAACTGAGAGCCAAAATAAATCTTTTCTCTTTTTCAATTGATTTGTCTCCTGTATTTGTTATAGTAAAAGAAAGCTGACTGATACATGGAGACCATTATTCTCATTATTGTCTTATTAGCCTACAACTAGAAACAAGTCTCTATTTGTTGACTGTACCGCTGGGCTCTCATTTATTTAGGAATAAAATATTCCTGGCTTTTCCCACAAAACCTTAACTTAGACCTAAGTTAAAGTAGTTAAATAGGGTAATAGAATATTCTTTTCGTTGGCGTTAAGCTTAATTGGGTCAACTTGATTGACGTGAGAGCTGTCAGAGGAGAAGGAAACCACACTTCTGGGATTCCTGGGTGGGTCCAGAAGGTGGCCCCTTGGGTACTATGTCTGGCCCCTGGCCTGGTCCTCTCAGGTACTCTTTCCCTGCTGTGCCTCTTGGATGCCAAGGTCTAAGGGTTTTTGCTCTACTACATCCTCCCACCAGGATGTTTGTGCCTTGGAGCCAGCTGATCATAAGCCAAAGAAATTTCGCCTCCTTTAAGTTTGTGGTAGCAGGTAATTCGTCCAAGCAATGAGAAAGCTGATTATTACACTTGTGGATTACACTTGACTTCTAAGTTTCAGAACTGGTGTGGTTACAGTTGTACACATACTGTGTCTATTACTGATGATTGATAGCTTCCAAGACCCTGTGTGGATACCCGAACTTGCAAATAGTAATGCAAATAGTAACGCATCGTATATGTACTACATTTTTTTATATGCATTACTGTGATAAAATTTAGTTTATAAATTAGGTATAGTAAGAGGTTAGCAACAATTCATAATAAAATAGAACAATTACAAAGATATACTATAATAAGTGTTACTTAAAACTTATGAATTTTTTATTTCTAGAATTTTCCATTTAATGTTGTCAGAAAGCAAAACTATGGACGGGGGGACAACCGCATATTTTATTAAGAAAGGCTTACTTTTAATTGCCCAGCTGGGGAGACTAGTTACAAATGCAACCAGTAGCAGTGAACAACAATATCCCAGATAAGTTGTGATCCTGCTAGTCTGATTACAACTGTCTAGTTCAATTTTCAGATTCCGGAGAAGCAGGCTATAGTGTAGGGAACCTCATACCTGCTTAGATTTCAAACAGCAGTGGTGCATCAGCGTGTGACAGGGCCTGGTCTTTGACAATATGAAGAGATCATAGTGATAAGGATAATATTTTTGATTAAACGACACAGGAAAGTTGAAACAAAGAAGAGAGTGAGAAAGGTTGTCAAATAGTGAATGAAATCAAGGCCTAAGTGAGTGTATGTTGTCACCAAAAACGCAGTGAGAAAGTTCTTCCTTTCACATGTTTTTTTCCACTGACAAAAATATCACCATTTTACAGAAATGAACAAAGTTTAGCAGAAATGAGCAAGGGTTTTTTTTAGTATTCATAAATTATGATGGCACTGTTTTACAGGTTAAGCAGTAACTTCAGATATTTATATTATCAGAAAGAAAAGCAAAGTAGAAAGAGTTTTCAGATAGTCTTAGATGCTCTCGTAACTCAAAACTGACAGAGATTGTAAATCAGAAATTGGAGGAGAGTGGTTAATATGTGTTTTGAGATTATTTTGATCCTCTGGGGAAAAACAAAATTAAGCTTAGTATCTCTGTCTTTATAGTCTATCTCAAACTTAGCATTATTTTGAAGTATTTATGTTTCAGAGGTTCAGAACAAGGGAAATGATAATAACTCTTTCAAAGTAGTATCATTAACAAAATGTCTTCTGGAAATCCAACTAGAAATAATCTCTAAACCAATGTACTTCTGAAAACATAGTCTTAGATAGGCCAAGAACAAAAAAAGATTTGATAGAGAAATTATTACAATTCCGAGGTTTATATCAAGTCTCTTTAATATGTAATTACATATATCAAAAACATTCCACTAGATTTGATATAAAGGAGTATCAAATACTCTGCAGAAAATAACTAGGGACTTGTTTTCTTGTGAAGTACTGTTGTCCCCAAATGTCTAAGAAGCCTCCTAAAACAACCCCAGAGATACTGCTGATCTGTGTGTGTGTTTGTGTGTGTGTGTTTGTGTGTACAGAAAAAACTCTATACCTTTTCCATTTTATTTCTACATCATTAATTTCAAGTGTGTTTGATGGCCTGATTTTTTTTCTCAAAAGAATTGACCCATTTGTAATTTTTGCATGGAGGTTTGTAATTTTTAGTTAAATGTCATATAAATAATGTTGCCTAGTGGCCAATAGAGAGCTTGTGACTTTCTTATTCTATAGAAATTCTAGAGATTAGAACTAACAAATTGTTTCATTATGCATTTTACCTACTTACAAGATTTATCTTGTATTTTTGTCAAAGTTGTTAACATGTATTTTTGATATTTCTACTAGATTTGATGAAGTAGAAATAACTACATCTATTTTAATTAAGAAATATCAGGTGAATAGATAAATTATAATATATTTTATGGTCAAATATTATTTCCCAATATAAAAAGAAGGAACCAACAGCACAAGCAGTGACTTAGATGAATCTCACTGTGTTGTAAATGAAAGAAACTATATATAAAATAATATATACTGCATAAATTTCATTGACATACAAATTTTCTGTTTGTTCATTTCTGAGACGAGGTCTCACTATATAGTTCAGGCTGGCTTTGAACTCACTATGTAGCCCAGATTGGGCTCAAACTCACAATGATTCTCCTGCCTCGGCTCCCAAGTGCTAACATTTTTTTTTAAAAGTCAAAGGTAATCACTAAAATGTGGTTGTGGAGCTGAGATGAGAGAATTAACCAGAAAGCACCAGAAGGGACTGTCTGGGCAATGGAAGTAAATCCACTTCCATTACACGTGGGTGTAAACAGTTGTCAACACTCATGGAATACTTAAATTCTGTATACGTTATTGTGAGTAGTGACATCTCAGTTTTTAAAAATGTAATAAAAAGAGAAAGGCAGGTAATCACTGGATATCTGCCAGTAATTAACAACATAACAAGCAGAGTTTTAGGGTGTTTTGTTTTTATTTTTACAAATTTAAATCATCTTAGCAAACTCTCCCAATTTCTCTTCTCCCTGTCTGCCTCGTATTAATTATGCATTGCTGCTTAATAAGCCACCCTAAAACTCGGTCATTTGAAATAATAATAATTATTTATCATTTCATGGTTTCTGTGGGTCAAGTATTCAAACAGGGCGCAGCAGGGATGGTCTGTTTCCTGCTGTTTCCTGGAATCCCTACCTGAGGGCTTTCTTGGCGCAGGCAACTTGTTTTCAAGATGGCTCACTCACCTAGCTGGCCAGTTGCACCTTTCTACCCATCCTCGCCAGCACGAGCATGGTGGCTGCTTCGACTGGAAGCAGAGATTCAAAGACTGAGATTCAAAGTAACCTTTTCTTGATGCAGCCCCAGGAGTCATTTGACGACACTTGTACCACATTCTTCTAATCTTTAGTAATAATTCACTAAGGTTAATTCTAGCTCACAATCAGTGAGAAAGGAACCAAGATTTAGCTTTTGAAAGGAATCCTACCACCAG
>RJWT010007520.1:0-27523 GCA_004365215.1 Cuniculus paca | reverse complement strand
TTTTTTTTTTTAATTACTTATTGCCTGGTTCCTAGGAAAGTTCTTAAGCCAGAAGTGAAGGTCTCTGGGATTCTACACCCACTTTGCTTTGCAGACACCCTCCATTCCATCCCCAAATACAAAGCTCCTGCCTCTTTTCCTCAGTGGGTTTACTCTGTAGTGTGGATGGGACCATTACTCTCAAGGCTGGACACTTTTCCCATTGAATCCAGCCCTCCCTTTCTTTGGGGTACCTGATAAATCAGGGCAGTAAGAGTATTTATGAAATCCTACAGGAGCTCAATATGTATTTAAGTTTGTAAGCCTAGACTGATTTAATAACTTGGTCTTTCAGCAAAAATAAAATTACCACACCTAAAGAGGTTAGACCAGGGGTAGCCCTACTTTCTGTCTGATGTAGTGGGAGAAAGCTGAAGGCGTAGGACTTTTTACCTGAGGGAGGGGGAGGAGGGTGGCGAATTTGGTCCTAGAAGTCTCAATGGATCTATTAGGTAAGGTGAGAAGGAACATCAGGTTAGAACAGGAAGCAGTCTAGATGTGCTGGGTCTAGACAGTAGATCCAAAGGCTAAGCCATTACCAGTCCTTGTTTCTGGTGGTGTACTGTCAGGTGCCCAGGTCCACTCAAAGACTTGGGTTACCCAGTTCTTCATAGTGCTTTTTAAATACATTATCTCATTCATAATAGGTTTTATATGACTGCATCTAATAATCTGCATATCTCTTCTCTCATCCTAGCTTAAAGTCTGAGCTTCCTATTGTGGCAGAATAGTGAAACACACTCATGGAGGCTGAGAATGGATACAAGCAAGCTTTATTGCCAGTGCATGAAGTCCCACCAAAGTGAGGAGCTTCGACCCTGAGGAGAAGAAAACAGCAGCTTATATACAGTTAGTCCAGTTTCTAAAAATAACACAGACTTTCCAGGAGGGCAGTGTACAGATTTCATTCAATTATATGCCAAATCATGGGGTGATTTTGATTAGCAAGGCATTTCAACATTTACAAGAAACAGAAACTTGGGCTGGGGATTTGGCTCAGTGGCCTAAGCCCCCACCTGGCAAGTATGAGGTCCTGAGTTCAATCCCTGGTGCTGCAAAAAAAACAAAAAAAATTGGGCCGGGGATTTGGCTCAGTGGGCTAAGCGCCTACCTGGCAAGCACAAGGTTGTGAGTTCAATCCCTGGTGCCGCAAAAAAAAAAAAAAAAAAAAAAAAAAGAAACAGAAACTTAAACCTAAAATGGCTGAGGTTAACAAGATGGCATCAGCTGTGCTCCGTTTTTTGTTTGTTTGTTTTTGTTTTGTTTTTTTCCTGCATCATTGCCCCCTCAAAGACACTCTCCTCCAATAAAGATGAGCGAAGTGTCCTTTACACAGGGCTTTCTTGTTCTAGTGGTTAGTATTCTGCAATTGTAGTTACCATTAGGAGCTCTAGAGCTTTTACTTGGTCTAATCCAACCCAGATTCTCCCTAGGACCCATTTGATGATACAAGGTCCAATGAGCAAGACCATAATGATTACAAGGGGACTGGCCAAACTAGTAAGCAAAGAGGTGAGCCAGGGGTTCCAGGTATATAGGTGGGCATACCAACCCTGGAAGTTCTGGTAATCCTGAGCCCTTTTGTCTAGCCCTCTTGGACCTTGGACAAGGTCTCTCTTATGACTCCAGACTTACTGGCATAAAAACAACATTCCTCTCCCAAGGCTGCACAAAGTCTGCCTTGTTCTTTGAAGAAGAGGTTAAGTCCCCTCCTGTTTTGAAGGACCACCTCCACTAGGGAGTTTACCTGGTCATGGAATTGTTGTATTGAATACTGAATGCCTGGTAGATCTTCTATGACTTGGGTCATCCCTTGGAGTCCCTGGAGGTCTCAGTTCGAACCATGGCTCCAACCCCTAATGCTGTAGATCCAGCTATCAACACTAAGCAAAATGGGGACTAAGATAGAGGCCTGTCTCCAGCATCTTAATCTATGCTGAAGGATCAGCAGTTGTATTGCCTCTTCCTTGCCAGGGTAGCCACCCTGGGGAGTAGAATAACCAGCTGACATACCCCACCTGAATAGGTACAGATCGTGACCAACAAATATTTCCTGTTCTGTCATTGGTTTAAACTCAGTAAAGCTGACCTTGATGTCTTCAAAGTGGTCCTATATCGCCTAACACCTGGTTGGAGATGGAGCTGTTGCACGGGATTGTTGTGGGCACAGGTCTCACATCTCTCAGTCACAGAGGAGCATAGCGCCCATAGTCTGGGAATATAAACACATTGGTAAGACAATTCCACCATAGCAGTTTTTCCCAAATGAATATGAGCATGTAGGTCACATATTACAAAATGTCCCAAAGGTTCAGGAAGAAATATAATTTCTCTGGGTGTTACTTGCCATTCATTTTTATCAGTTTCCCCCTCTAGGGTGGTTTAAGAAGTGGGTCCACCAGGAGATGGGCCACAGGGAATGGTTCTCTGGTAGTGGCTTGCTTAGCCACCGAGTCAGCCACTCAGTTTCCTTAAGCTTTGATAGAACAGCCCTTTTGGTTCCCAGGGCAATGCATCACAGCTACTTTGGTAGGCAGCCAGATGGCCTGTAATAATAGGCTCAGTATTTCTTGGGAATTTTTGATCTCTTTTCTTCCTGCAGTCAGGCGGCCCCTTTTCTTGTAAATAGCGCTATGCACATGCAAAGCGGCAAAAGCATAGCAAGAATCAGTGTAAATGTTTACCCACTTGTCCTTTCCTACCTCCAAGGCCTAGGTGAGGGCAAGCAGCTTGGTTTTCTGGGCTGAAGTTCCAGGAGGTAAAGCCTCAGATCAGATAATCTGTTCAGTGGTGACAGCTGCTGCTCTCACTCTCTGAACCCCATTGATTACCATGCTGCTGCCATCTGAAAACAGGGTCAAATCAGGGTTCTGGAGGAGTGTATCCTGCAGTTCTAGTTGAGTCAAGTAGATCATCTCAGTTGCTTGTGTGCAGTCATGTTTGGGCAGCTCCAGAGACATGGACAACAGGGAAGCAGGGTTGAGGGCCTGGATGGTTTGTATAGTTAGCCTGGGGCCCTCCAACAGAGTTCCTTCATACTGGGCCTCCCTAGTTCCCAACAGCCATTTACCACCAGGACCCTGCAGTAGGGTTTTCACCACATGAGGGGCAAACACACTGAGTTCTTGTCTCGAAGTTAATTTGTCAACTTCCTTCATTAGAATGGTGGTGGCTACTATGGCTAGCAGGCAAGAAGGCCATCCAACTGCTACAGGGTCTAATTTTTTTGATAGAAATGCCACAGGGCATATACAAGTTCCCATAGTTTGAGTTAGGACACCTTGAGTAGTGCCTTCATTTTCATGGATGAACAACTGGAAAGGCTTAGTGATATCAAGAAGCACCAAGGTGAGTGCACTTAATAATTTTTCTTTCAGGCTATTGAAGGCTGTTGCTTGGGGCTTCAGTCAAGTGAGTTTTTCCTCTTTTCAAAGGCTCATACAAGGGTTTAGCAATGGTTGCAAAATTGGTAACCCAGAGGCAAAAGAACCCAACTGTTCCTAAGAACTCCCTCAAGTCCTTATTAGAAGTGGGCTCCTTCAGCTTTTGGATGACCTGAGTATGAGATGCTGACAGTAAATGTGTCCCATCCTTTAGCACAAGCCCAAGAAACTTAACAGTCTGCACATAAATGACCCTTCTTTCTTGACACCTGATACCCTTTATCTTGGATGCTTACCTAGGTTGGAAATGGGTGTGGTTGTGCAGCTATGGCATCCTACCCCACAGTTGTCCCAGACCAGTTGAAAATCAGGGCACCCTGCCACCTAAGGATTGACCATCAAGACAAGGAGGCACAGGGACCCTCAAATGAAAACCTTCACCATGAGGATCTTGCTGGGGCCTCCAAATGTTGTGGCAAAAGAGCGAGGCACACACATGGAGGCCAAGAACAGATACAAACAAGCCTTATTGCCAGTGGATGAAGTCACACCAAAGTGAGGAGCTTTGACCCTGAGGAGAGGAAAACAGCAGTTTATATAGTTAGTCCAGTTTCTAAAAATAACAAGGACTTTCCAGGGGGGCAGTATACAGATTTCATTCAATCATATGACAAGGGGTGATTTTTTTCCTTTGGTATCAAGAACTAAACTCATGACCTCATGCTTGACAGGCATTGAGCTATGTGCCCAGCCCTATGGGATGGTTTTGACTAGTGAGGCATTTCAACATTTACAAGAAAGAGAAACTTAAGGAAATAGAGACTTAAACCTAAAATGGTGCAGGTTAACAAGATGGCATCAGCTGTGCTGTTTTTTTATTTTGTTTTTTGTTTTTTTCCTGCATCACTATTAGGTTTTGAGGAGTGGCAATACAAAAATATTAGTTACCTCTAAAGATAGTATTTGCTTGTTTTGTTGTATTGTTTCTCCACTTTTTTTTCAGTCCTCTAAATGAAATTGCAAAATAAAAATATTAATACATAATTCTCAGGGCGAAAAGAGATGAGGATCATCTTCTTCTGTCACTAACGCCCTGGCCTGACCCAACACTGAAATCATTCCCTGATCTTGCATTCCACCAAACCTCAGTTGTATCTTCTTCATTGGATTTGAATTTCTTGTTTTTAAGAACAAGAAAAAAATCCAGTGCAGTGCCTGCTAAATTTAAGAGTTTATTCAGAAGCCATATTGGGAAGGGGTTAGAGATTGAGCTACAGAAGTCAGGTGTGGTGGTACATGCCTGTAATTCCTGTACTCAGGAGGCTCAGGCAGAATTGCTGCAAGTTCAAGGGCAACTTGAACTACAGAATGAAACGTTGTTTAAAAAAAAAAAAGCTACAGAATAAAACCAATTATGCTTCAGGGTTTCTGGGGTCACTCTACCAGTGATAATGGAGGGAGTCCACAAGAGACAATCACTGAGACATTGCAGGCTAGATATAGGCCCCTTGAGAAGTTTAAGCTCAGGCTGGGAAAGACATGGGGGTCCTGCCCATGGTGAGTTTTAGAAGGGGTTGGGTCTAAAAGTGCTGGCATTAAGTCCATTGAACTGCTCAATGCCCTCTAACCTGTTGTCTGGACCTAGAACAAAAAATTAAGTGGTCTGTTTGCTTTCCCCAGCTGCCAACATGATCAGGGATATGCCTATGCTTGGATAGTTGACATAGTCTGTGGTGTACGAACATCAGGGCCTCAGGAGCAGGCAGGGGTTGGGGAAGATCACACCTTATACATTTGTAGGCCTGTAGACCTAGCAATGACTTGGGGCATGCAGAGTAGAATGAAAGCAATTGTGTGAACATGGCCTAGGGCAGACACAACTGACCAGCAACACCCAACAGGAAAAGTGGGACAGGACTCTGCATTCACATATAAAAACAAGAAAAACATTTCTTGTTCTTAAAAACAAGAAACCCAAATAAAGATAAAACTAAAGCTTGGTGGAGCACACGGTCAGGGAACAACTTCAGTTGGGTCAGGCCAGGGCATTTGGTGGCAAAAGCAGGGTGATCCTCATCTGTTTTTGTAGAAATTAGTGACTATTACCTTCTCCATAGCTAGTGGGTTCCAGGACTGCAGAACTTCGAAAGGAAGCACTCATTCAAAAACCATAAGAATTTTTTGGACTTATCTTGTTTTGGGTGGGGGGCTGGATTTTTTTTTGTTTCTTTTCTGTTACTTTTATCTAATTATATTTTTATTTCTTAATAAGATTCTTTATCTCACTCTTCTCATTTCCCTTTATTTTTCAAATTTTATTTTTATTTTCCTTTTGAGACGGGATCTCACTATGTAGTGCATGCTGGCCTTAAACATGCTAATGTAGCCCAGTCTGTCCTCAAACTCATGGAGATTCTCCTGCCTCAGTCTCCCAAATGCTGAGATTACAGGTATGTGCCATCATGTACAGTCTGATCCATTTTTATTAGTATTACTAGAAAACTCTATTAATCTTTAAGTATTTAGTTGATTCTGCTATTATTGTTGAATTCTATTGTAAATGGTAGCATAGTTGTTGCATTTAGTAAATATTTTCTGTATGTCAATATTTGCTTTCATGTTTATATTATTATTGTAGATCTCTTTTATTGTTAAAGAGTGGTACAGTGATAGCCTTTACTGGTTCTCATGGTATATCAATATCCAGTTTGTCTTTTTCTTTTTTGGGTATGAGAATCAAACTCAGAGCCAGGCATGGTGGCTCACGCCTGTAATCCCAGCACTCGGGAGGCTGAGACAGGCGGATCGTTGTGAGTTTGAGGCCAGCCTGGGCTACAAAGTGAGCTCAAGGCCATCCTGAACGGCATAGTGAGACCCTGTCTCAAAAACACCAGGGCCAGGGATCTAGCTCAGCGGTCTAAGTGCCTGCCCAGCAAGCGCAAGGTCGTGAGTTCAATCCCTAGTGCCACCAAAAAAAAAAAAAAAAAAAAAAAAGAATCAAACTCAGGACCTCATGCTTGCCAGGCAGGCTCCCTGCCAGAGCTATATCCTTGGTCCTCCAGTTTGTCTTTGATTCCATTATAATTATTATTGATGTTATTATTTTTGAGACAGGGTTTCATTTCATTATGCAGTTCAGGGTGGCCTTGAACTCATTTTGTAGTCCAGGCCGGCATCAAACTCACAGCGATCTTCCTGCCTCAGTCTCCCAAGTACTGAGATTACAGGTGTGCTCCATCATGCCCAGCTGATTCTATTATTTGCTGATTTCATTGTTATTAACAGGGTAGCATTGTTATTTACAGGGTAGCATAGTTGTTGCTATTAACTGGTTTTTACTGTATGCCCATATCTGGGTTGTCTTTGTATTATCAGTAATACCATGGTTCATTTCTAGAGAACTACTGCTGGGCCATAATTGATCTGCAACCTTCAGCACAATAAAAGAACCATGGGGGAGGAGGAGAATCATTAAAAAGTAAGACCCCCAGAAACTGATCCCTGGGGCATAGATGGAGAGGAAATCAAAAGCCAAACAGCTGAATTATATGGAGTGATAAAAGAAAAACAAAAACAAAACAAAAAAAATCCCGAAACAACACAATAACCAGAAACCCAAAAAACAGATCAATAAGGTGCTCTGTTTGAAGATGTTATAACTAAATAGATAATGAACTTAAACAAAATAATCAGTGACATTATAGAAGTCACTAATATAAAAGCTAGCTGAACTAAATAAAATATAAAACATGAATGACCAGTTAAGGGACTAAGAGTCCATGAAAAGGTACAAAACACAAATCCAAGAAAATAAACTCTAGTGAAAGTATGGGGACAGAAGTGACCACTGTAACAAGAAAGTGACATATCTAGAAGACAGGTCTGATGCATGAAACCATATACTCAGATACATTAAAAATGAGACTAATCAAACATTAATTTGATTAGTGAAAAATCAGAAGACAGCATGAATGGCATAAAAAAACTATTTACAGAAATATTAGAAAACTTTAGAAATATAGGGAAATAATTACAGAGAAGTGAGGCATATCACTAATATCAAAAATAGCCATGATCAGAAAAGAACTTCTCCAGGACACATCATAGTAAAAATTTCAGAAATCCAAAACAAGGACAGAATCTTAAAAGCTGTTAAATCATTTATAGAGATTAATACATCAGGATTATAGTAGACTTCTCAACACAAACCCTTTTAAGACAAGGATAGCTTGAAGTGTTGCAAGCCCTAACAGAAAACAACTTCAAACTTAAGACTAGTATATCCTGCAAAACTATCTCAAAACTGACAGAAAAACAAGGTCTTTCCATGAAAAACAGTAAGTTTAGAAATTCATGACCACCAAACCAACATTCAAAAAAAATGACTAGGATATCCCAGAAAGACAATGAATACCAAAATGTCCAGTGGAATGAATATATCTGGTTGGATGAGCAGTTAAGTGGGGGAGGCCATGCTGAGCCTGGGAGTAGTAACAAGTCAATTTGTCCTTCCCATGAGCTGCCACAAGCCATGCAGGACCCTGGAGGAGAAATAAGCCAATCTGCCCTTCCCATGAGTTGACAGAAGCCATGCAGGTGTATAACAAGAAGCCAATTTGCCCTTACCGTGAGCCAACCAGTGTGTGGGACTGGGAGGCAAGAACCCTCCCTCCTCCCGGAAGCAAGCAGCTGGCTGATGCAGACGACAGGCTGAGTTGATAGCAACTGAGGTATAAAAACAACTTAATGCTTGTATTGTTTGACTTTGCAAGGCTAAGGCCAGTAGTCTGAGCATTTAGAGGATAACAGTATGCAATATAGCAAATATGGGGGCCTTCCTTGTCTTGTTTTTAAAAGCCAGTATTGTTGTTTTATTGTTTTAATTCAATGTTCTATTTTGATCGGTTTTATTCTGTTACATTTTCTTTGATTTTATTATGTCTGATAGTATGGGCAGCAATTTTGAAGCTAACAAGAGGCATTATAGTAGTCACTGTTGATTTCCTATTTTCCTGTTTTGAAATCCTGTATCACTTTTGCTGTTTTGTTTGATTGGCTTTATTCTGTTTTGTTTGGTTTTATTGTCCTTAAAATATACTTTCATTCTTTCATTTTGATCGGCTTTATTCTGTTTTGTTTTGTTTGATTTTATTATGTCTGATGGTATGGCCAACTATTTTGAACAAAACAAGAGACATTATGGTAGCCATTGTTGATTTCCTATTATCTTGTTTTGAAATCTTGTATCACTTTCCTTGTTCTGTTCTGATTAGCTTTATTCTGTTTGGTTTGGTTTGGTTTTATTCTCTTTAAAATTAAAAAAAGGGGGGGGAAGTATTTAGTAACAGGAAAATAATGTAAAGCAGAACTAAGTTAATACCTTTCATTAATAACTCTATATGAATGGTCTCAACTGCCTAATTAAAAGACACTGACAAATTGGCAGACTGGATTAAAAAATAAAAGCCAAAATGGTATGCTCTATACAAGAAATACACTTATTTCAAAAGGAAATTCAGAGACTAAAATCAAAGTATGGACAACAGTAGCTATGCAGTGTGAACCTAAAAACAATCTGGAGTAGCCATCCTATTTTTATACTAAGCAGACATCAAGCCAAATCTGATCAGGAGGCACAGAAAGTCACTACATAATGTTTTTAAAACAATTCAATAGGAAGAGCTTAAAACTGTATACATGCACTGAACTGGTGTGAACACCAGTACACACAACTTCTAAAAACTAGTGAATATAAAAGGTCAGTTAAACAGCAACACAATTATAGTGGATGATCTCAATATGCCAGTCACCAATAGATCAATTCAACCAAACAAACAAAAAGTAAGTCATTAAAAGATATCAGAGTTGAACAACTCTTTTGAACAAATGGACTTAACATATCTATAAAATGTCCCATCCAATAACTGAATATACATTCTTCTCAGCAGCTCATGGAACCTTCTCCAAAAGAGATGACATCGTAGCTCATAAAACATGCTTAAGTAATTACAAAAAAACTGAAGTTATCCCATGCATATAAGATCATAGTCACTGAAATTAGAAATCAGTGGCAAAAGAAACCACAGATATTATACAAACACGTGGAGACTAAGCAATACACTCTTGAGTAATCAATCGGCTGTAGAAGTCAATAAAGAAATGAGACAGTACCTAGAATCAAACAATGCCAGTACAACATACTAGAACCTGAGACAATAAAAGTTTATTTGCTGTGACTACCCACCTTGACAGAGTGCCCAAATAAATACCCTAATGATGCATCTCGAGGCCCTAGAAAAGAACATCCAAACCCACAGCTATACAAAGGAAGGAAAGTAGAAAGATCAGAGCAGATATTGATTGACTCTAAAACACACACAGACACACACACATGAATCAATGAATTGAAAAGTTAGTTCTTAAAAAGAATAAACAAAATACAATTATACAAAAAAAAAGGAACTGTATGAATGTGATTACAAATTAAAAAGGTAAAAAGCAGAGTGGAAACCACTGAAATACAGAAGATGATTAAAAAATCTGCAGTGCAATAAATTGGAGAAACTTGAAGAAATGGATAAATTCCTAGACACGTGAATTATCAAAATGGAGCCAAGAGACATGAAAACCCTGAACAGTCAAACAACAGGCAATGACAATGAAGCAATAATAAAAAATCTACCTACTATGAAAAGCCCAGGACCCAATGTACACTGAATTCTATAAGAACTACTACAAGATCTAATACACTTACTTCTTAAACACTTCAATAAAATTGAAAGAGAAGGAGTACTTTGAAACTAATTCCTGGAAGCTAGCACTACCTGATTACAAAACCAAACAAGGACTCAACTGAAAAGAAAACTATAAGCCAATCCCTTTAATGAACATAGACACCAATGTCCTCAACAAGATATGGGCAAACAGCATGTAACAAATCAAGATCATGTATCATGACCAAGTGTCTTAGTTACTTTACTTGCTGAGACAAAAAACCCTCACCCATGACTGTATGAGGCTTTGGAGGGACATCTAGACACCAGGCATAACACCAAATAAGCTTTCTCCTAGGGATGCAAGGATAGATCAACTTACCTAAAAGAATAAATGTTATATATTGCATAAACAGAAACAAGGAAAAAAACCCACATGATCATCTCAATAGATGCAGAAAAAAGCCTTTGACAAAGTCTGACATTTGTTCATGATAAAAATCCCAAAGAAAATAGGTATAAAAGCACTTTATTTCAATTTGATGAAAGTCATTCATGACAAATCTACTGCCATGACAAATCATTAAATGGAGAAAAATTGAGAGCTTTTCCTCTAAAATTATGAACGAGACAAGATGTCTACTATTGCCACTCATATTCAATACAGTACTTGGTATGTTAGCCAGAGCAATCAGGCAAGAGAAATAAATAAAAACTTATGTAGAGAAAAGGAAATCAAACTATATTCTCAGATGACATGATCCTTTACATAAAAGACACAAAAAAAATTCCACTCAAAGACTCCTAGAATAATCCAAGTTCAGCTATGTAGCAGAATATAACATTGACACAAAAAGTGTGCCCGCACACTAATAATGAACCGACCAAGAAGAAAGTTGGGAAAATACCATTACAATAGCCTTCAAGAAATATTACATACTTAGGAATTAATCTAACCAAGTAAGTGAAAGAATTTTACAATGAAAATTACATTACTTTGAAAAAGGAGATCAAAGAGAACATCAGAAAACAGAAAGATATTTCCTGTTCCTGGATAGGCAGAACCAATACTGTCAAAATAGCCTTACTCGTGAAACTAAGAGATTTAATGCAATGTAAATGAAAATACCAACTGCATTTCTCACAGCATAGAAAAAACAATCCTAAAAGTCAGATGGAACCAGAAGAGACCAGAATAGCAGAAGCAATTCTAGGCAAGAGGAAAGCAGAAGGCATCACAATCCTGGATTTCAAGTTATATTACAAAGGTACAGTGATAGAAACAGCATAGTACCAGCATATAAACAGACTTGTGGATCAGTGAAACAGAACATAGGATGCAGAAACAGCCCTAGGTACATCCAGCCATCTAATCTTTCACAAAGGAACCAAAAACAATGGTACTGGGAAAACTGGCTGTACACATGTAGAACATTGGCTCCAGACCCATTTCTAGCACCATATACTAAAGTAAAAACAGATCAAAGATCTAAACGTTAAAACAAATTCAAAAAAAGTTTGCTGAAAGATAAATAGGTAAAATTCTTAAAGACACTGGCATAGACTCTCTGGTCAAAACTCCAATTGCACAAGAAGTAAGAATCAACAAATGAGACTGTATCAAATGAAAAAGCTTCTGGACAGCAAAGGAAACAACCAACAGAGTAAAGACACAAGCTACAGAGTGGGAAAAATTTCCGTCAGATACTCCTTGGACAGACGACTAATATGAAGAGGAAAATACATGGACAGAAAAGAATATATGAAAAACTAAAAGAAATCAGACCCTGCCCCCCCTCTCCAAAGATCCAGTCAGAACAATGGGCAACTGAAATGGAAACTTCTGACAACTACCACCAATGGGCAATAAATACTTGAGAAAATGATCAATATCTTTGGCAAACAACACCAAGATTCCCTCTTACTCCAGAAAGAATGACTGTCTTCAAGAAATCAAATAGTAACAAGTGCTGACAAGGCTCTGGGGGAAAAGGCACCCTTCTACATTGTTGGTGAGAGTATAAAGTAGTACAGCCACTAAGGAAATCAGTATGAAGATTCCTAAAAAAACAAAAAGTAAGAAATTCCATTAGGTTCAGCCATTCTTCTAGGCATGCTCCTGGAAGAGTTAACCACCTTATTATAGTGATACATGCAGACCCATTAGTAATAGCAGCACAACTCATAGTAGCCAAGTCTTGGAAACAACCTATATGTTCAACAGTAATGACTGGATAAAGAAAATGAGGCATTTATATAAATGGAGCGCTACTCTGCCATAACAGATAAAAATGAGTCATTCGTAGGAAAATGGGTGCACTATGAAACCATGTTAAGTAAATCAACACACAAGCTTAAAACTGCATATTTTTTCTTATGTAAGAAACCCAAAGTATAAATAATTTAAAGAGCAAATAAATTAGGAAACGGTAGGTCTTTTGCAAATGGGAGGGGGACTAGGAGATAGAGGTAGGGGTTGCAGATTAGAGGAAAAGCAAAGAGAATTACGATACATAATGTGTATGTATTAACTCTCAAGATGAATGTAATCATTATGTATTGCAAACATATACTACTGAAGAAAAAAAAAAAGGCACTCCTGCAGATGAGCAGTGCTATCATTTAAACCCAAATGAGAAGTGCACTTAAAGCACCTAGGGTGAGAAGTAGTAGTCCCATCACATTGTGATGAACAAAATACCAATGATCATTCACTTTGACATGGTTATGTTTCACCTAAAAATGGCCAGTAGGCAGTTTATTTATTTTTGTTTTCTTTTTGAGACAGGCTCTTACTATGCAGAGTTCAGGCTGGCCTTGGGCTCACTTTGTAGCCCAGGCTGGTCTCGAACTTTATGCAACAATCTCTTCCTGCCTCAGCATCTGTAGTGCTGAGATTATAGGAGTGTGCCACCATGACCGGTTTAGGCAGTTCATGTTTGAAATATCTTTAGTTGGAACAAGACCGAAGATCCTAAAGAACACACATATTCATATAGCAAACAGCTGAGAAAGTATGGTCATAAATCATACCTACTTGTGTTCTCTTTAACGTGAACCTCAGCCTGTTGCCATTTCAACCTAAGCATTACAGTTCTGAGGTGTTTTGCATCTGGAGAAGAGAAACCCATCATGAGACAGAGGGAACAAAGCAGATGTTCCACTGTTACCTTCTAGTAATGCTTTTCCTTAAAAATAGTTTTTACTAATCTTAAGTATTTTTCACATTTTTTTCTTTCTTCAATTGAAATGGGATGTAAAATTCAGTTTTGGGTTTACACTCAGGGTAGTGTAGCTGGTATGAAAGGGTCTCAGATGCACTGAAGCTGGGAAGGTAGGTGGGGTCAGTCCTTGCAGGTTTTGCTAGTCGCCACTAAGGAGTCTGGTCTTCAGCCTGTATGGGATGGGAAAGCACTGAAATGGTAGAGGGATGTGACTTTGATGCAGGGTGAAATACTGATGGGGAGAGAGGATGTAGACTAGGGCCTTCTGTGAAAGAACAGGTCAGAATTGCATGATGATGGAGAAGAGGTGGTGACACATGAAGATAAAATTTATAGGATAAAAATTACAAATACTGATACAATTTATAGAATCTGAGTAGCAGTAGGTCAAGGTAAACCCTCTTTTTCAGAATGAGACCTCTTATAAATGTGGATTACAGCTAATAGTACTGGTTGCTACTAGTTTTCTAGTCAAACACATTCTCTGCTTAGAAAGATTTAAATGTTGGTTAGAAAGGTCCAACCATCTAGAAATAAACTTGAACAGTGACCCATAACAGCTGAATATGTGGCAGTACTGAATGTTTAACCTTAAAGATTTAATCATTTTAACAAAACATCCTAGGTATTTTTAGTGTTACTGTAACTAAGACATTTATATCCAGTGTTCTGTGGAAGTTCTAAATTTTTAAAATCTTACAGCTTTCAGAGTTGAACAGGACCTTAGGAGTGCTTCCAATCCATTTCTTTTTGCAGATGAGGAGTAGGCTCAAGACCTGTCAAGTCATGAACCCCACTGCAATCTGGGTTAGTTCAGAGGGCTCACCTTCTAGGCAGACCTTTCCATTTTAATTTCTGAGCTTGAAAATTTCCTCTGTAAAATGGAGATAATCTCTTGTAGAATGGTTGCAGATTAAATTAACCCACAAAACACTTGGTTAAGTGCTAGGATTATATCACAAGTGCCTAACAAGGGTTAGCCACTGTCACTGGTCATAGGGACAAAAGCCCAGTTTTGAAACACCACAAGGATTCAGAGACAAACTTCAAGCACAGGGCTGTAATTTAAACTCAGCAATACAGCAAGCAGGACTCATAGAAACCCTAAAATTTTAGCCCTTGCTCCAGCTATGCTGTGACTCAGTGAGACATTTTCCACACAGAAATTTATCTTACACAATGTTAAGTATGAAGAAATTTCTTCTGGAACTGTACAGGTGTGTAGGTGTCATTGCAGCTACAAAGTTCTGGCCTGCAGCCAGAACTATACCATCTGGAGTGGGCTTGCTCTGACCAACCTGGGTCCCCTGGCTTCTCCTAGGGCTCTCATGCTGCTCTGCTGAAGGAGTCAAGGGTCAAAGAATGGTTAGAAAAGCAGCACAAGTGTTTTCTTGGTGTGAGTGAAAAGGAAGGTATGACCACTGTTCACTTCAAATCATGTAAAAGCTATCTGATACAAGGCAGTCAGCTGAACCAGTTTTTACAATTACTTAAGAAATCAGTAAGTCACCGGGCATGGTGGCTCACACCTGTAATCGCAGCACTCGGGAGGCTGATATAAGCGGATCGTTGTGAGTTCAAGACCAGCCTGGGCTACAAAGTGAGCTCAAGGCCAGCCTGAACGGCATAGTGAGACCCTGTCTCAAAAACAGGGCTGGGGATCTAGCTCAGCGGTCTAAGCACCTGCCCGGCAAGCGCAAGGTCGTGAGTTCAATCCCCGGTGCCGCAAAAAAAAAAAAAAAAAAAAAAAAAGAAATCAGTAAGTCACATGTGATGGCACATACCTATCTCAGCACACTAGGAAGCTGAGGCAGGATTGTAAATTCTCGTCCAGCTTGGGCGATTTAGTGAAACCCTACCTCACAATAAAAGGGGTGTAACTCAAGTGTCCTGGTTTCAATCCCTAGTTAAAGAGCAAAGAAAGCAAAAAACATGCCTTTACCAAATTAGAGGCAGAGGTACAAACCTAACTTCAGCATAAATGTTCAGTCCCAGTTCTAGCTTATACTTTCTTCTTAGGTGTAGGCAAGAAAAAAAAGAGGCAGTAAGAGTGGGAACTCATGGTGAGTCTATAGCACAATCCCAACTGCTTCCTGCCATATGACTGCACCTGTATCACATGCTGCACTTACATAAACTGGACTAGGAGGGTGGCCATTTCACTCTGCTCCGTATACCCATCATACCCACCATACCCACCCTCCACAGCTGAACAGAGGGTTGCCTGACACTCAGATAGGTTACGTTGTTTCCACTTTATTGCTCAAGCATGGGACTTGAGGCGCACCTGGACCTTCCACAACCTGCAGAGAAGAGGCTATGGGGGTGGGGTCACAACCTAGGCAAGAAGAAAAACTGACAGTAAGGGAAATACTAGGGGTGGGGGGAACAAGGGGTGGCCACCAAGACACCAGAAGATACATCACCCACACCATCTGGGGTGAGGAAAGGAACAGAAAGGTAATGGGCACAGCAGTGGTTCTTCCCACACCCCTGGCACTGCAGGGAGGCCATATATTTGCCAATGGACTACAGAAAGGAAGGATGAGGGCAACGGCTGCCTGGGACTCTCCCTCTCTGCTCTGGTCTCACATCAGATCCCATCCCTGTCACTTGCCCCCTTCTACCATTTGAAAAATTGACTTTAATAGAGGGAGCAAAATAAATTAACATTCAAATGACTATGTGTGGATGAACCTATATTCATGTATAATGAGGGAAGAGGGGGAGATACCACCTCAGATTATCCCCCACTTCAACATCCCCCCCTTGCCCCAAAGCCATCATCCAACCAGATAGAAAAATAAAGTCTAATTCACTCAAAATTCTTCAGTTTTTACAAAATTAACAGCAGAGTAGGGAAGGGAGCAGGGAGGCAGGCAGCTGCATGGAGTAGGGCTGCGAAGGCTACGCTTCTGTCTCCACCTGAGGTTGGCTTCCTGAAACATTCTTCTGCTCCTCCTTCATTTCTGTGTCAGTATGATGGTCTCCCGCGGCTACCTCTGCCTTGGCCTGTAAGGATCAAGGAGAGCAAGGTGCTCAATTCCCAAGTAAAAACCACGCATTTAATTTCTAACAGAGTTGTGTGAACAATTTTTTTAGAACTGTCGTAAAGATAGACCTGTGAAAGTTTACATTATGAATTTACAAGGCCATTCATTTGCAATACTGTTTATAACTATGCTCATCTATCACAAAAGTATCTATTGTATGTGGCTGGTCCCAATCAGTGTTTTGAGGCAGGGTCTCACCATGTAACACAGGTGACCACAAACTCATTATGTAACCCAGACTGGCTTCAGAACACATAATTCTTGTTTTAGCCTCCTGTGTGCTAGAAATACAGGCATGTATCAACTCCAATCTGTTGTAAGTGTAAGACATGCAATGGATTTTAAAGACTTACTCTAAAAACTACACAAAAAGACTAGACTATAATAATATAGTAATAATTTTTTGGGTGATACTGGGGATTGAACCCAGGGCCTTTGCACAGAGGTAGCTACATCTCCAGCCCTTGGTTTTTAGCCATAGTCTTACTAAGTCATCTAGGCTGGGTTCAAACTTGGGATCCTCCTGCCAGAGTCCCAGAAGACAGCAACTGTTAGTTTCCAGAACTGGCACAATTCGTTCTTACCAGCTGGGTTGAGAGCAGGACAAGAAACGCCTTTTTCTGTTCACTCCAGTCATGCCCCATCCGATCCTCACCTTGTTCTCCTCCTCAGCCAGTCTTTCAAACATGTTAGCATAGAGTTTCTTCTCCCGTGCAAGCTGCCTGCGGATCCGCTGCTGGCAAACAGCCAGCTGGGTCTTGGCTGCTTTATTGCTGGGGTAGAGTTGCAGGACCTTCTGGAAGTCAGCCCGTGCTAGGTCAAAGTCATTCACGGCCAGATGGGCCTCTCCTCGGCGGAAGAGGCCCTTCTCATTGTTGCTGTCCAGTTCCAGGGCCTGAGAATGCAGAGAGGAACTGGCAGAGCAAGACTTCAGGTCCTATAGCTTACCTGGCCTCGGGGGTGGTGGATATGTTCCACAAGGACTGCTAAATAGGATGAGAAATGACTAGTGCCAGTCCAGAACAAAGCTTGGGGAATTAAAATGTAAAAGATCCAGGTCTAGGAAGAGACTCAGTCCAAGAAGAATGGGAAGACACTGTATTTTGGATGAAAGAAGGACTTCTGAATTCCCATTATTTTTAGAGGAACATAGGTAAGAATGAGGAAGCAACTAAGAACCAGGACAGGAAGAATCCTATGCAGTGCTTGCTTCTTCTACTTCTGTGATTAACTGTTCCACACCACAAAATTAAAGTGTTTGCTAATGGCATCTCATCCCTCTGGGCCTGTGGTCTCCATGATCTCAGGGCTCCTAACAGTATATCCCATATTCCCACCCTGGTCACTAAGGGTAAGACTTGAACACTGGCAGCTCACCTAGTCCTGCTTGTGAATGTTATCTCTGTGCCCTCGAAAGGGACCTCACCTTGTTACAGTTTTCAATGGCAGCTGAGAAGGCTTGCAGCTTCAGATGACACATGGCCAGATTCAGGTGGGAGGCCAGTCGAAGGGCCTGGGCCTTCTGTGCTTCTTCATCAGAAAAACTTGACTCATATTCCAGCCAGGATACGATCTTCTTATATTGCAGTAAAGCCTGCTTGTATTTGCCTTCCTAGAATGGGATTCAGAGTTAGATGCCCAGTGGCATTAGGCTGCCATACCCAGTAAATAGTGAATGACCTGTGGACATAAGACTCCTGTTTCTACCCCTTTCCCTATCAGTGTCAATGGGCTCAGTCAGACATACTAGGTAAAGACTGAAGGCAAAGGGTTGGCCCACAGCAACCCTCACTGGGGGTGTCCTGTGTGACTGTTAGCTCACCTTGAAGTACACAGTGCCTTGCTCTTTCACTATGGTGCTCTGCTCCAGCTTTTCCTCGGAATTCATCTCCCAAGACTCCTTAGCCTGCCATACCCCAGGGGTGAGACAAAGTGATCAGTGTCTCTATAGTCACCGGCAGGGCAGAACTGAATCCAGAGGAAGAAAGCCTTGACCAAACCTACCTTCTCAAAACTCTTGAGGTGTATTTCATATCTCAGCTGAGCATTTGGTGGGATTTGGAACTTCTCCTTTCCAACACTGCCGAAACCGTATCTGTAGGGGTGGAAAAAACCTCTGGGTCGTCTTGGCAGCCCTTAACCTGCTCCAGGCTGAAAAGGCTTCCAGTTCATTTTCAGGAAAGAGCCTTCCCATCTCTTGGGAACTGATTCAAATGTTTCCTGTTTGGCAAAATCTTCCCTAACTTCTTTACACAATTAGGTGGTCTTACAGTATTTTGTACATTCTTCTCATAACTCTTGATCACATGATAATGTGGTTACTAACTTAAAAGCGTATCTCGCTGGGCATGATGGCTCACGCCTGTAATCCCAGCACTTGGGAGGCTGAGACAGGAGGATCGTTGTGAGTTCGAGGCCAGCCTGGGCTACAAAGTGAGCTCAAGACTAGCCTGAATGGCATAGTGAGACCCTGTCTCAAAAAGACAAGGGCCAGGGATTTAGCTCAGTGGCCTAAGCACCTGCCTGGCAAATATGAGGTCATGAGTTCAATCCCTGATGCCGCAAAAAAAAAAAAAAAAGGGTATCTCAATGAACAATGAGTTACTAGAAGGCAAGAATATGTTCTGTTAGTTTTGAACCCCTGGCCACTTTCAGCAGTGTGTCTGGCACATAGTAGGATGTCATTTGTCAAATTGGGGCCTTTCCTCAATATGTGACCTATGGTAAAACATCTTTCCTTTCTGAGCTCTAGCATATGATACTATTTTCTTTGTAACACCATACTTTTTCATCTCCCGACTTCAGTGAGAATGCCTCAACCCTTGAACCTGCTCCCAATCTGGAAGGACTTCATGGCCTTCTCTTCCAAACTGAAACCTACATTATTGGTGACTTTCTGGTAGCAGCTGGAAATCCTGATGTTGGCATAAGAGGGCAAGACTACGCTTTCATCCACAACAATGTGGGGGCTAGGCATTTAATTCAGTGGTACAGCGCCTGCCTGGCAAGTGTGAGGTCCTAAGTTGGATTCCCAATAACCTCCCCCCGCAAATGTGAAAAATTATAGCCACACTTCTAATTACAAAGGGATGACAATGTTCTAAATCTGGTGCTCCTAGAGTTGCAGCAAATACACAAAGGGGAGTGAACATAAATGGCCAGTTACATAACTCACCTCGGACACTCAGAGCTCTGACCTTGGTCTGCCTACCTGGTTGGCAAAGTGTCTATGGCTCACCTGGGCTTGAGGTACACAACGGAATGTTCTCCTTTCTCCATGCGCTGAATGGCCTTCTCTACCCCACAGGGAATATCCAGACTCTCCCCAGCGCCAACCTCAAAGCGGAGCTCCCGCTGGTCAAAGAGCTGATCCTTGTAGTACCCTTCCAGTGTGACTGGTATGAAAGAGAGGCAATGTACCAGCAGTCTGAGATGGCAGAACACTGAGAAAGGACACTATAAGCCTACCTACATCTCCCCATCACTTCTTGCCCTCAAAATATCCCTGTTGTGTTCTCAAACCTGGAGGGATGTTAAGAGAGTATGGCCCAATACCTCATTTTATGGATAAAAACAACAAACTTAGAAAAAGGAAGTGACTTGCTTAAAGCCAACTAGGGGCTAACTGTAAGAACCAGAACTTAAACTGAAGACTCTTCTTTCCACGCCCTAAACCACACTATCTCACCCTCCACAATAGCACCGTCATTGGGCCTGGAGTAGCCTTCACCCCGAGTACGTATTCTTCGGATGATTCCACCATCTTCATCTTCGGTCAGGTCCTCCCCCTTAAACTCAAACAACTCCACCTGTGGGACAATCATAAGGTGACCAATGCCTTCCTGCACTAACTCAGCAATTTCTTTCATCCAGAGGAGTCTCTACTAATTGCCAGAAGAGATCTGTCCATGGGACAGCCACACTAGGAGTCAGAGTGGCACTTGACTCTGCCAAGTTCTTGGGAGCTGCCCTGCCTTCCACTTTGGCATGGCACACAGGTCACATGGATTTCAGGCCAGTTTCAGAACAATCTATGTGTTACTCTGCTCCACTTCATAATGACATAAGAAATCCAATGTCATAGGCATCAGAAAGGACATAATATTTCTCAGCAGTCTTCCTGAAAATTGTCTAACACCCATTGCCTTGCCTGCCATTTCCAGACCTAACAGCATCATTGCTATCGCCTCAGGGAAGTCTTTCCTCAATCTGTGACCTATGGGAAGGTATCTCTCCTTCCTGAGCCCTAAGAGCACCAATATTCTGTGTGTTCATTATAACAGCACGCATCTTCTCTCCTGACTTCAAGTAAAAAAAATGCCTCAACCTCTGTCTGACTTTGCTTCCGTTTGGAAGGACTTCATGCCCCCTTTCAACTGAAGCCTCCATTACTGGCTACTTTCTGATAGCAGCAGAGCCAGCTGCCCTCTCTAGTTTTTCTAGGGCCAGGCCCTCAGCCTTGGCAACATTGTCTCTAACAGGCAGGAAGGGCTGGAGGGCAGCCAGCCACTAGGCTGAGATAAAACCTGGCTCTCTGCCTGGGTCTTTATGGCTGGACACTCACCTCAAACACAAGTGTGGCGTTGGGGGGGATATTTGGAGGACTGCCTGCTGAACCATAGGCATACTCTGGTTTGCAGGTGATGCGGCACAGCTCCCCCACCTTCATGGTAGCCACAGCAATATCCCAAGCCTTGATGACCTCCCCTGTAGGTAGAGGAAAACAGGACTCCCTCAGCTGGGGTCTGACTCTGACTCCAAACCATGTCCTTAAAGAGTTACTGTGATGCACCCAACAGGAAGCTGAACACCTTATAGAAATGAGACAAGAAGGTTGTATCAAATGCTATCAGGTCTCAGAACTCTAAAAATATAAGGACTCTGGAACAAAGGAGTTCAAGAAGCTGTCTATCCTTGAACAGTGAGATGCCGAGTTGATGAGGAAAGGGAAAGAAAAATCAATACAGTTACAGAACAGTAGAAGAAAAACAGTCACAGGGTAATGTACTGTGATCCATCCCTCTTAGAATTCAGTGCTATGAACACTTTCTGCTTGTGGCAATTTTCATCCTCTTCAAAGCCTATCCCACCAGCCCAGTGACCATGCCTACCTTTTCCCAGGTCAAAGGAGAACTTATCCTTGCGGTCCAGACTGGAGTCAAATTTTGTGCCATCTAATAGCCAGCCAGTGTAGTGGACAAAGACTCGGTCCCCAGTCATGGGTGTCTCTGTGCCTGTACCCTCTCTCTTGATGACCTGGGAAGGAGGATAAAGTGAATACCCAAGCACGAGTGCAGAAAGGAGCTGGAAACTGCCTGCAAGCTTCCTAGAAAAACCTAATGGTTCCTGACCACTCTTCTGCCCCTTTGATAAGCAGATTTGAGGGACCAATCATCAGGTGTTTCTGATATTACTAGTGTGGCTAGGAATCACCACCCCATCTTTTCATGCTGTGGGGATCAAACCCAGGGCCTCAGGCATGCTAGGAAAGCACTTACACTGAGCTACAGCCTCAGCCCTTCTAAGTTTTTGAAATAAGGTTTCACTAATGCCCCGGCTGGCTTCAAATTTATGATCCTTATGCGTCAGTCTCCCAAGTTGCCGGGATTACACATATATGCCACTATACTCCATTTCCTAATCTTTCTTAAAGTGCAGCACGACTTTGAAAAATCAGAGACAACCCGAGTTCAAGTTTTTGCTTATGGTCTTAGATAAACATTAACTCTTTGGACCTTCACTGTAAAACAATGATGATAATCCCTATCTCCTAGTTTTTAAGACAAAACCAACAAAAAGTTGAATGAAAAGTTATGGTCATTAGCAGCAATGGGGAAAGTCTTTATACATTTCTTCATTCCTTTAAATGCCAGCGATTAGGTCTAGCTGATTAGGTCTACCTTGGGTAAAGAGTGAGATGACAGGAATACAAACAATAAAGAGAACAGCGCAGTTCAAAACTGGGAAAAGGAAAAGCCCAGTTACAGATAAGCACAGAAGCTCTTCATCAGGTCTCTGGATTCTGCTGGAGACATAAGTTTTCCTGCCTGGTAGGCTGAGCACTTTATTTCAGGTCCAATGTATTTCTCAGTGAAGCACAAGCTTGGTTTCTTTATCATTTATAAAAGGTGATCTATAGGAGTCCTGGTGAGCATGTGGTTACACTCTATCGGAAATGTTCCAAGACCAAATATACAGGTGCCACCAGGAGTTAAAGACTAAAAGAGAAGGGATGGAGAATCAAAGGAGGAACGACCTTTTTTGGAATCATAACCTTGGAGGACAGCAAGCTAGAGAGAAGGGGAAGCATGTGCTCACAGGAGAGCGGCTGGGCAGGCGCCACAAGCACCTGAGGCAAAACCAAATGCATTCCTGAACCTTGCAAAGTATGCCTCAGGTCTTTGTCTTTGCACAGGCCACCTTCACATGGGACTGTGCAGTGGCAAACCACAGGGAGGGACAATGGATGCCAGAGCTTGCAATGTGGGATAGGATTTCACCATCCTGAACTCCTGGCAGAACCTTCCTCGAACCACAGCCAGTAGTCCTGACCCGGATCCAGAAGCATCCCTCCCCTGGCTCCTCCGGCTGTTGGTAGTCAGCCGGTTCCCTAGTAGAGGGCTCCAAAGCCAAGTGCTCCTTCCCGCCCGCATCCTGAGGCCCCAATTCTGGAAGGCTGCAGCTGGGGGAAGGTAAGAGGCGGCGCGGGGGGTGTGGGGGAGACTACAGGTCCCGGCATGCACTGCTGCAGCTCCCCGGGGATGAGGGGCACAGCATGGCGGAGCCGGCGATCTCGCTGGGTTCGGGCGATGGGGAAGGAGCCCCGGAGCGCTGCGGGACTTTTGTGTTGGCCAGGCCCTGTCGCCGAGAAGCACACAGGGCTCTGAGCCAGAACACGATCCCGGGAGCCGCTCCCGTTCCAGCCAATGTTCAGGTCCCAGGTGGGCGGCCCCAGGACTTCCTGGCGCAGCCCGATCGGGGCGGCGTCGCGCGGGACAGGCCTAGCCCGGTGTGCGCCCGCCGTGGTCCTGGTGACCGTCCCACTCCGCCCCAAACACGCCTGAGTTTCGGGCCCGGGCTCCCGGAGCCTCGAGCCGGCCACGCCGCGAGCCCTCACCTTCAGCACGCCCTCGTCCTGTTTGGGGGTGATGTCCACCCCCTCCAGGGGCAGCGGCGCCGACTGCGCCCCGCTCTCGGCTGCCTTCATCTCCTCGGCGGTCATCGCCTCTCGGCGTGCGGGAGCCTGCGGGCCCGAGCTGCGTCGACGCTGGGTCTCTGCGGGCTCTGGGGGCTGAACGGCGGCGCGCACGCACACCGCGGACCACGCTAGCGCACCTCGCGGCCGGCTCAGCCCGCGGGGAGTCCGGCAGCGCCGAGGCGGTCGGAGCGGCGGCCGCGATTGGTCCCACCCTCGCAGGGGCGGGGCGGGCGGAGCCGCGCGGGGCCGGAGGCGGGCGCAGAAGTTTCTAGAGCCGGTGACCCGGTTAGGGCCGGGGTGCTCACGGCGCCCTCAGAACGCCCCCGACTCGTCCCGCCCACCGGCTGCCCGCTCCCCGACTCCGGGCTCCTGCGGGGACCCTGGGCGCCGCCTCCCTTCTCTCCGCTCTCCACAGCGCCTCCCTCGTCCGCTTTCGCTGGCTCGGGCGCTTCTAGATCCTTCTGGATCGCGGACGCTCACCCGGCACCGGCCGCCGCCCGCGTCGCACCTGCGCAGCGGCCGCAGCGCGCTGAGCTGCAGCCAGCAGGGCGAAGGTGAGTGACTGCGCCCGCCACCCACCGCGACGCGGGAGCCGCGGGTGAACTGGAGGCGGAGGAAAAGCCAGCGGGTGCGCTGTCCCTGCAGCCAGGAAGACACTGTTGCGGCTGGACGTTATTTAAAAAAAAAAAAAAGGCTCACGCTAACGACTCTTTAGGCGAGCACGTTTTAAAGGGACTTTCTCTGAGGTGGGCATGGTGGCGAGCCTGTAATCCCAGCACGCTGGGAGGCTGAAGCAGGACAATCGCAAATTCCCGATAACCCTGGCAGTTTAGTGACTTAGCAGGTGAGACCCTATCTGAAAACAGGGCTGCAGATGTAGCTCCGTGGGGGCTGTCCTGGGTTCAATCCCAACCTCCCCAGCTACAAAAGACTGACTTCGGTAATGCTAAAGCACAAAATGGTTCAATTTAAGAAAAAGTCATCCCATTTTACTAAAAACTCAGAGGAAGCACAATTGACAATGTCTGGTTCCCAAGTGTTGGTGGACTGTGGAGTTTGTTGTAGGTCGAAACTGTGGCACATAATTACCCAAACGGTGGGGGTCCCGATCATACTTAGTGCTTCACCCCTGTTAACATAGTGCCATGTGCATAGTATTAAATAATTATTGGCTTCAATAATTTTTATTTCAAGCTAATAAAAATTTTTGGTGCTCTTGCTGTGTGCCTAACAGCGTGACAGTGCATGCAAACGATCTCATCTAGGTGAGCAATTGAGTTAGTACTGTATAGACAAAATTTCAGTATCATAATTTGGTAATTTATTGATAGCGCTTGACTACAAGAGAATGCAGAAGAAATAAAACTGCTCTCTTCCAGCAGTTGACTTAGCCACAGCTAAGATGTGTCTGGTGACTGAAGTACCAACAGAGGACATGGACATGGGGTTGCCTTTGTAGGGGACAGGTGTATTTCCTCTCTGCAGAAGTAACAGGGCCAAGGCCTGTCGACTCTCTTGGAGACCCTAATGGTGATGACTTATGCATCCACCAATTCTCATTGAGAGTTTGCAAGGGCCACTGGGTATTATCTGGTAGAAAGAGTAGGGGTAGAAGAGTAATGCTTTTCTGAGCCTTGGCCACTGCTGCCGACCCCACCACTGCGGCCACCTCCTCCTCTTCCCATTCCTCTTCATCTCTCTCCTCCTCCTCCCTCCTCCTTCCTCCTGTTTGGAGACAGAGCCTTGTAGTTGAGGCTGTGTCATCCAGGCTGGCCTCCAGCTGGCAGTGATCATCCTGCCTTAGACTCGCAAGTGGTAGGATTACAGGCACATGCCACTACACCAAGCTTTCTGTATCTTTTTTCTTCATCAAAAGTAGACTACATATGTTAAGCTTTCATTCCACTGGACACATATGATTGAGCATGTAACATGTGCCCACCCTTGCCCAAACACACCATGGTAGAAAGAACATGTGGAGTAAGGAAAGAGCTGGGTCACCTGGATGCCTGCTGTTCAAATTGGAACAAATTACTGAATGCCTGAATTTCTAGTCAGTAAAGTGGGGACAGTCTCCCCTGTAAATAAGGGTGATTTGATTGTTATAAAATAGGGAATGTAGGGGATACACTTTGGGAGGCAGAGGCAGGAGGATCACAAGTTTGAGTCCAGCTTGGGCAATTCAGCAACTTAGGGAGACCCTATCTCAAATAATAAAAGGTCTGAGGATGTCGATCGGTGTGAAGACCCTAATATGGGGTGTGTGGAAATGGTGCCTAGTACACTGCTCACCTTCAAGGAGTGATTAATAAATAATGGCCATTACTGTGACACGTGTTGTGAGGTAGATGAGGACAAAGTGCCAAGGAAATAGTTGTATAAAAGGACAGGACTGGGGGTTGGTGTAGGAGGGTTTCCTCTGATGTACTGAACCCCTCTGTGCTGCAGCACAGAAGCAGTTCAATAAAGACTTGCCTGTTTAAAAAAAAAAAAAGTAGGACTGGAGACAGGCTGGGTGGCACACATCTGTAATCCCAGCTACTCGGGAGGCTGAGGCAGGAGGATCAGTGGGATACACAAACTTGAAGGCAGCCTGAGCAACAGAGTGAGATTGTGTCTTTAATAAGGGAGAGGAGAAGAAAAAAAAAAAGGCTCCAGAAGGCCCAGGTCAAAGGGGATAAGGTCAACATTTCCAGTGGGAAAACTTTACTCCGTGTAGTAAAGGAGTAAATGAGGAACTCACAGGTATTATTATTATGTACGAGTGTCCTGGAAATTGATTCCAGGCCTTGCATGCTGAGTATATTCTCTACCACAGAGTTGCCCCTAACCTCCTTTGGGGTCTTGAATCCCAGAGCAACAATCCTATTGTTTCTACAATATTTCCTCTTCCGATTGTAAAGCCTATACATGCTGATTGTGGGAAACGCACAGTTGTTTGTTTTTTTGTTTTTTTTTTTTTTTTGCGGCACTGGGACTCAAACTAGTGACTTCATGCTTGCCAGGCAGGCACTTAGGCCACTGAGCTAAATCCCCAGCCCCAGATATTTTATTTCCATTCTTCCTACTCCTAATCCCTTCCTCAGCTAACTCAACATTTTTCTAAAATTTGCCTTTTCTACAAGAGGAGGAGAGCAATCTTTTGTCATTTACCTTACTCTGCAGGTGACTACTTATGTTGGACTCAGCAGTCTTGTTGTAAAATGAGTTTCTCTGACCTCCCTTAGCTCATTTCCCTAACTTTGGACCTACCTTTTTTGTTTGTTTGTTTTTTTGAGACTGGGTCTCGCTCTGTAATCCAGGCTGGCCTCGCTGTGTAGGGAGGCTGACCTTGAACTTTGGTGGTGCTCCTGGCTCAGCCTCCTGAGTGCTGGGATTACAGGCATGTGCCACCATCCCCAGCCTGGGCCCATTCTTTACACATGAAGTCCTCTTGTTTTTCACAGGTGATATTTTGACCTTCTTAGGTTGTAAATGAAGTTAAATATTTAAAAATTACATAAGATTTGAATCATTTGAAAGAATTGAAGATAAATATATGTATGTATCTATCTGTACACGCATATATGTCAGGCCTGACCTGAGAAAGACCCTCACAATAAAATATGCTGCCATCTCCAAAAAAAAAAAGGACCATGCTGCCTTCAGCAAACAGAACTGATGCCCATAAAGAAATTTAGGACTGGACATACAATCATCCAGGTGCCAGAATGTCCAGCAGTGTCTGCACACCTGCCTCGACTGTCCTTGGAATTTTGATCCCATGCATTCCATCCAGATTCCTTGAGATTATAAACCCTGTCCCCAAACCCTACAGTAACTCAGTCCCTCAACTCTGATTTCAGCCTGCCTGTACCTAAATGAAATTAAATCCAGCCTTTTCCCCATATGAGCCTGTATCTGGGTGTTTCCT
>RJWT010007519.1:0-27518 GCA_004365215.1 Cuniculus paca | reverse complement strand
TGCACATAGAATTCTAGAATAGCAAATATGTTTTTCTAGTAAATTGCAAATGTTATTCCATTATATTCTGATTTTCATCATTTCTCTTGAATGTCTACTGTCATTCTTGGTGGGTGTCTAAGGCCTGTATTTTGGCCCCACATTTAAACATCTGTTTTCAAAGATTACTTTTCAACTTTTCTTGTCCACAGATTTACTATAGTGCACCCAGTTGTTTTATTTATGTTTATTGTATTAGATTTTATGGAGTTTACAGCAAGTGTAAATTGATACCAATCACTACTTACAGATAAATTCAACATTTATTTTCTCATGTCATTATTTCAGAAATTTTCTTTCTCCCTGTATTTCTTCCTGCAAATTTCCTATTATATATGTGCTGGTCTCTTCAAATGGGTATAATATACATCATCATTTTGTCTTGAGTTTTTGAATTATTTTATATTCTATGGTACTTAAATATTTTCAGTTGAAAATGTCTATTGTGTATAATTTTTTGAAATCTTTCTTTGGTGTTATTAATATTTCTTATTAAAATTTTAGAATATCAAATATTTTGTACATTTTAACAGCACTGAATTTTTCCATCCCTTTCTCTCTTTTGTTAATTGTGCCTTAATCTCCTTTAGTACATTAATTAGAGATATTTTATTCTACTTATCAATCATCTTTGCTTAGGCTATACTTTTCTGTTCATTTTCCTTCCAATTAATAGTCATGTTTCCAGGCCCCTCTCCCACTTCCATATACAGATTTTCATATTGATATTTGTTACTGTCAAATATATCAGTATTTCTGTCTTACTTTCTTTCTTGCTTAAGAAGACTTTTTGACTAGCAGATCATAGAAGTTGTCCTCCTATTCTTTCCAATAGGTTTCAACTTTGTGTTCATACCTGTAGGTCATTGAGATGCCTAAAAGTTTTGTTTGGTACTGGCCATGAAGATATAACTTCATATTTTTTTATTCCATTTGGAATACAAATTCTCCTGGTATCATTTATTGACCAAAGTTTTCCTCATTTATCTTAATGCAATTTTACATCATACAGAAATGTGTCATTTTCCACCAGAAGTCTCTATTTGACATTTTATTAGTTTTATTGAAATTTATTCATAAATTTGGATTTTTAGAGATGATTAAATTATTTTAGAAATCTACTTTTCAACTCAGCATTTGTGTAATTGCTTCAGCACTATCTTGCCAGGTTTACACTAGGCTTTGAAATCATCATTATTATGGAAGGCTGACTTTCCCTGTCACCTGAGTCAGTGATGGTGAACCTTTTAGAGGCTAATCTGCAACCCAAAACCCACTAATTTATTTCAAACTGTCAATACTGCAATAAAACCAGAACACCCAGAGCTCTGCTGCTGGGCCTAAGTGGGGCTCACTTGGCAACAGGGAGGGCTCTGCATACCCACCTCAGTGTGCACACCATCAGTTCACCACCACTGCCCTGTGTATTCAGCATGATTTTAAGCCCTCAATCCAAATGTGATGTCAGTTACAACTGGGTTAATTCCACAACTGACTGGAAGTGAAGAAAGATCTAAACATAGGAAATTACTTGGAATTAAAAACCCTTTTTCTGCAATGTAGAAATTTCTCAAACTCTAAAAAAATCTAGCCCCTTAACCACAAAATGATATACACTATTTCTGGTTCTTTGATACAATGCTGATACCATTTATATCCTCCTTCCGTCATCATTAACGGGCATCTCTCGTCTGTTTTCTGCAATTAATATGGTAAATATATGGGCAACCATCTGTGGGTGTTTAATATCTACACTCACACAAAAAGACAAAATGACTGCTCAAGTCCTAAGTCCTCATATTGAAAAAAGGTCTCCACATTTCCATGATAACAATGAAAGTGAATGACAATTCATGTATTAAAGTTATGACTTATTTTTTCATTGGAAAAAAACATGCAATGGGAAAGATGAAAACTTCCAGGTGTTAGAAAAGATAGAAAATAGTACATAAATTGAGTATTAGTAGAAACAAACAAACAAACCTGTTGTTTAATTGAGAAGTAATAAAGGTTTTTCAGATTATTGGATGATTAAAGGCACTTAAAATAGAAAAACAAATATTAATCCCCGTTGTATTCACTTTAGGCAGTAATTTTATCACTGTAATAAATGTAATCATTTACATTCTGAGTCATTTCAATTTCTTTTGAGCTAAGTTATATTATAACATCTTTGAGTGTAAGTACACTGTCTTCTACTTTTCAAATGAGAAATAAAAACAAGACTACACTAAAGAAATCTATTCATCTGTGCAAATACTGCTAAGTAGTGTAAGTACTTTTTTTTTGGTATAAAGACCATGCAGGTATAATAAAGACAGAGTTTCAGAGGCAAGAAAAACCTAGTTACTTATATTCATCTGAATTTTACCCAGAATCTCAGCATGTGAAATATAATGAATTATCGATGTTTCTGTGCTAAAAATCTTTAATGCCTTTTCTTGTCAAATATAAAGATTTGGGACTATGATTGGCAACAGCCAAGAACATGCACCCATGGTGCAGTTTCTATCAAAATGGAAATGTGAACAATTGTGTTAAATTACCCTTTTCATATAATTTGAGTGTTAAAAGAACACAAAACATGTGACTATATATAAATAATATGTAGACAATTTTTCAATAAAACCGAAAGTAAATTCGAGAATGTAAAAGTGCTAAAAATTTGTTAATAATGAAAATAACACTTTTTATGCAAAAAAACTATGTAAAATAGTCATCTCTTTTTGCAGAAAAGAATATTGGTGACTAAATGAGGAGAAAAAATTAGTAGTAGTTTTAAAATTGGTTTTCAGAAAAATTCAGTTTCATTTGGAAAATAATTTTTAACAAATATTTGAAAAGTTGTATTTTAAAATGATCAATGATTCTTTAAAAATTGCTTCCATAATGCTTTCCAAAGATTATTTTTCTCCCCAAGATTGCAACTTAACTCATTTGCCAGGTGGAATCAAATGGTTCAAGGGCATCCTTAAACAATACACTAAAATGAAGACCTAAAAGTTGAGTCATGGAACACAAATGAATGCATTGCTTTTAAAATAGTGGCAGAGTGGGGGTTTAGGAAAGACAGTGCAGTGTTTGTTGACCCTAGTTTAGTTCAAAACATGTTCTACCAGATATTACATCCAATACCTTAGTCAAAAATCTGTTAATCTATGGCTATTCCTGAGGTCTCTAGGAAAATTTTTAATAGCTAAATGTAAATAAGATATAGAAAGGAAGAGAAAATTCTCAGATAACCTAAAAAATATTCCTATCAACACATTCCCTAAGAAATTTTATAAATAAACTTTTTTATATTGGTATAATTTCTAACTTATAAAAGGCTCATTGAAATACAACTGTATGTGTATTTGTGAGATGAGTATAATAAACAATGCTAATAACATCACTGTTAAACTCTTGATTTTAATAAGTATTTGGTTAGATAAGCACTGAAGGATTTAGAGGGAGAAATATATAAGGAAGTCAACTTTAAAAAATAAAATATGCAGAGAAGTTATATATATATATATGCACACATATATATAATTTAAACATAAAATGTGTTCATATTTTAGGAATAATAAGATTATCAGTTATGCCAAGTGAATATCTTGTTTTTTGAAGTTATATTCCTAAATAATATTTAAACATTATTAATATATATGATCAGCAATTTCTCATTTTTACAGAGGGATATTACATCTGTGTATAATTTATTCATTTTTATTATATGAATATATAGTTTCTTCAGTTTGATATTATCAGAAACATTGTAATAATTTAAACAGTAGATTTCTTTTTTTTGTTCTTGCGGCACCGGGGATCAAACTCACAACCTTGCTCTTGCCAGGCAGGCCATTAGGCTGCTGAGCTAAATTCCTGGCCCTAGAAACATTGTAATAATTTTTCTGTAATTATTCTAGAAAGATAGGTCCCTAGAGTTAATGTTAGCAAAATACACTGTGGGAGTTGAATAAATTGAAATTTTTTTTTAAATAATACCTAGCTCATCTCTGTACTTCTAGTTTGTTTTGAATCTACATATTTTTTGTTACTGCTAGAGTTTTCATCATTCAACAAATGTATTCAAACACCATCTTATTGAACATCTATTATGTACTAGAAAATTGTCTCTATATTGAATGTACTCACAGTCCTGTTTATTTAAACAATTATCATCATTAAAATCTCAACTACAGTATATAAATATTGCCAAAGGGAAGAACAGAAAGTGTTTCGGACTGTTCCCTAATACTGTCATTACTTAAACTTCGTATTGTTTCACAATCTTTCGCTAAGCAACTTTTACATGAATTGAAAATTATAGATGATTATCAGAATTAATGCATGCTGTTGCATTTTATTATTTTGGATACCTTAGTGTTACACTTTACTGTTGTCTTAAATCAACATCTTGCCTTAAAACCTACATTGTATTCATCAATAGAAACATTCTAGGCCTTCCCGAGAAATAACGCCTCCATGCTGATTAGAGAGAGCCTCAGCCAGAAGAGAAACTACATTTTTCCCTAACCAGTAGATCATCACCCACCCACCCACCCCTGCTGATTCGCAGGACTCAGGGTGAGATGACAGCAACTGAGGAGAAGGGAATAGCTCAATGCCTGTACTGTCTGGTTGACTCTGTGGGCCTGGGGCTGGTGGTCATGGTATCTACCTGGAGGATGGCAGTGTGCATTGTATCAACTGTGGGGGGGATCCTCCCTTGTTTTTGAAATCCAATGTTTCGTTCCATTTTATTGTTTTGTTTTATTCCTGTGTCTGGTAACCTGGTCAATTATTTTGAAGATAACAATGTGTAGTATTGTTTGGCTTTGTTTTGTTCTGATTTATTGTTTTATTTTGTTCAATGTTATGTTTTGATTGGTTTTATTCTGTTTTGTTTCGTTTGATTTTGCTATGTCTGATGGTATGAACAACTACTGTGAAGATAGCAAGATATATTACTATCGCCATTGTTGATTTCCTTTTGTCCTGTTTTGAAGTTTTGTACCACCCTCACTGCAGTGTTTTGATTGGCTTTATTCTGTTTTGTTGGGTTTTGTTCTCTTTAAAATAATAAAAAAGAAATGCTCTAATACATTTATCACAAAATTATTCTAACAACCTTAGTCTGGGAACTGTATAACACAACTAAAAAATCCACTAGGGTGAAATTAATTGTATTATATTCTAAAAATCAAATTGAATATTACAGTGACAAAACACATAATTAAGTAAAACAAGATTAAAAATATGACAAGTGGAAAGAATGAATAATAGCAGACACAAGAAAACATACTTAGTGTATTTATTTAAATAAAGTAAAAAAAAAAAGTTTTTTGAAGTCCACGTAGGATTGTGTAATGGAAGGAGTGGTTGGAAGGGATCATGAAGGATGTTTTGAGCGGATATCCTTAATGTCATGACATCCTTAAAGAACCCATGCAATTTGTGAAAATTCACTGGGCTGCTTACATTTTTAATGTGTGTATTTTTGCATACATAATCCAATGGTGTTTTAATTCTACTTCAATTCCTAACTCATTCATCTATTCATTTAATATTTACTCTATGCTAGGGGTTATGTTTTGCATTGGGGAATTAAAAAATACACATCTGAGCCTCACACATATACAAATTCCAAACACATATAACTAAAACAGAGTCGGAAGTCAAGTTATTTACAGTATACTATCGGTTTATAGATAGTAAGCAAATAACCTATCAAAAAGATCAAGAACGACTTTGTCTTAAAGAAATAAGGAAGGATAAAATAGAGAATACGTATTTGGCTTGTGAAATAGCTCACAAAACCAGTGAGCATCACAGAAAGCCGAAGTACAAGAAATGGTTTGTCGCGAAACAGAGAATTTCAGGAAATTCAGTGACAGTGACTCTTGCAGAAATTTTACAACTGAGGCTGACAAAACAAGACAAATGAAAATTTAATAGTGCACTTAGAACTTGTCAAGTAGAAAGTAGATGTCAGTAGCGAAAAGCCAGGTTATTCCCAAGCAGAGAGAAAGTATTTGGTCAATATTAAGGAGATATGAATTAGAACAATAATTCATAAATTAAAAAGTGAAAACATATATGAAGCAGGGAAAACACACAAGGAAAAATAGTGGGAATGGAAGAAGGAAATACAGGTTAAGCACATGTGCAAATGACTCTGAGTGCCATACTCAGTAAGGGGCATAGATATATCAATGTCACCTCATTTGGGGCAGGAATATGAGTAGAATTCATTGTAAAACTGACATCTTGCTTGAGTGTGCACATCTGCATATATATTAAGACATGTGTAAATGTGGAATAAGCTACTTTAAATATTTCTTAAAAATAATTGGTTTCCATTGCAGTATCTATCAATATCTTTACAACTTCATGCACATACTATTGTAATAAAAAAATTTGTCAAACTTTTAATTTATTTTATAAATATAGAGTTAGATTATTTTTATTGTCAATACATTCTTGAAATAAAATAATTATAACCTACTAATTCTGCTGGCTTTTAATAATTTTATTGTATATTATATAACATCTTTATTTCCTCTTGGTTTCTTAATGCAAATTATCTATTTTAATATTCACTTATTAAAATGTAATCATATAACATATTAAAGAGTAAGTAAAATTTAAAAAAAATAGTTTTCAAGTCTCTGCATTGTATTCTAAGTTCATGTATATTAGTTTTGTTTAGACATTATTTACTTGCTGGTGATCTATTAAAATGATGGAATCAATGAATGACTCCAAACTTGTAACCATTTTAAACAAAATTGAAATTCAGCACTAGAATAAACTTTAAACTTTTTTTTTTTATATTTTGGATGATTTACCTTAGCATGTACTGTAGTACAGGCATAACTAGTTTTCTGGGGTTATTAAAATTTTGATTTTTCTGTAGAATTTCCTGTATCCTTCTCATCTTCAGATATAAGGCAAAGGACTGCATCCTCCCTACTCTTTGAATCATCTCTACAGGCAATATAAATATTATGTACACAGCTGTTTCCCTGCAGTGTTAAAGGAATGATAATAAACCTGTGCACATTCAGTACACAAACAATGTTTCTGTGTATTTTCCATTTGAGGTTGGTTGACTTGACAGATGAAGAATATGTGACAACGAGTAACCAATTATACAAGAAAAAGGGAAATGCTCCCTCACTGTAGAGAAGAGACCACATTCTCTTGAAAAAAAAATTAAGCTTAGTAAATATTTTAACTTTATTTTGTTTTCCTTTCTCAATAACTTTTAATATATTTTTACTATAAATGCACTCCATAACTTATATTCTTTTATTCAATCTCAGTCAAATACAGTACTATCTCTTCAGAGTAGAGAGGGAAATTTCATTCATCTTGATCATGCCCATTGATGCTATTTCCTTTAAAAGAATGGTTCAAGATATCTAGTATTGCTGGATGAATAAAATGAATAAAAAATGAAATCACAGTGTAAAGAATAAAATGGTACCAGGATTATGGTCATCTTTGGAAAGAGATAAAGGATATTTAAATTTATTAGCAGTATCTCACAAATACCTGCTTTAATAGTTGCTATAAATGACCCCAAATACCTTTATATGCATGTATAAATGAACAAAAGCTCTCCCATTGGAATTGCTGAAAGGAACAAAGGCATTCAGTTAAAACATTCACACTGCTAGCACCAACAACTTAACTGTGTCCAGGCTGGCCCTATCTTCAAAAGCAGTGAGACCTCAGCAGTGTCACACATGGGGGCTCTGCAGTTTCTACCTAATAGTATCTCTCCAAAAGTACAAATACTTAGATTAAGTGCATGATGACTAATGATCCCATTATCTGGTATTGTAGGAACCCTTAAAGTATAGCCTGTACACTGTTCATTTCTATTTTAAATTTAGATGAGAGATGAGATATGTATTTAGAAGCTTGATGGAAACCTGATAAGTGATTTCACTTTTATACTGTGAACTAAGCCACTTTTAATTTAGTTATTTCATATAAATGAGTTACTTTAAGCATATCATTATCTTTAAAATAAATACTTTATTTATTTCAGGGAATGACAATTATTCAGTATACTTCTTTTGATAAAAATAAACAGATTAATAAAGGTATATAGCACTGACTGCTTGTATTCTTCATTTCTGGATAGTCCAGATTTGAAAAAAACTATATTTTTTCAATAAAGTAGGCAGTATATGCAAATGTTTATGAAAATGAGTAAAATTCAATACCTTATTTATTTGCAACATTTTACAGTTGAAGAAAAGAGTTTTTCTATGACCATACCTGAATTTCAAATCCACTTTGCCAGGAAAAAAAATTTTTTTTGAGCAATTATGTGTAAGAGTCACACTAAGAGCTTGCTAAAAACAGTTCTCTCTCAGTTGCATTATCAGGAGAGGTTTTGAGTTTATAGTTAGCAGTTCAGATTAGGCACGTAAATTTTCTGTTAGGTGCCTCAGGGGACTTTTAGAATCCTAGGATTCTGCAAATTTTTAGAAATCCTCCTTTGGGTGCTTTTTGGCCATTATTTACTTGAATAGAAGCTCTAGAAAAAAAACTTCATGTCTATATCTGTATTAGCTTTTCATTGCTAGGACACAAATCCTGATCCTTACAGTTTAAAGGAGAGTTTTACCTTGACTCACTATTCAGGGAGTTGGGACCATGGTTGGTTCCTTCCATTTTGGAAATGCAATGGTAGAAAGGCATAGTAGAGGAAAAGCTGCTCGTCTCGTGACAGCCAGAAAACAGAGAACCAAGGAGAGAACAGGTTCACACAGGAACCAGGAACGAGAATATACCCTTCTAGGTCACCCTGTCTCTTCCACTGATGAGTATAGTGTGTTCATGATACAATTACCTACCAAAAGCCCTATTTCTGCACATAATTTTGGGAGACACTTTGTATCTAAACCATAATTATATCTTCTACCAACACAGAATATCAACCTGGATGTAAAATCAACTGTCAAAATGATGAAAAGGTATTTAAACTGTGGTTTTTCATTTCCTCATTCTTTCATACAGAAAAGCTGTTTCAAGTCATATAGTTGTCAGTTGCAAAATTTACATTACGAAATAAGACAAAAACCTGTAGTCTTTCCCTAGTGTCCACTGTTTCTTTTTCCCCTTAGTAGTGTAACAGGATTTTATCTTGACCTTAATTTTCCAGAAAAAGGAAAAGTTTCATAAAAGTGTTGCAACATTGTGACTAAATATTATCCAACTGGTATTGAGAAAATACATCATTGCAACTCTAACATTTCTTTTAAAAAGGAGAAACAATACTGTTTTTCTTTCTTTCCACTTTCAGTTTGAAGGAATAAATATATTCTAGTCTGAGGTCAAGTGTTCATCTTAGTCTTTGAATACAAACAAGTAGGAACACACTATACATCTGAGCTTCTGAAGACTAAAGATTCTTATTATTGTTGTATTTTCCCCACCTTTTTCTTTAAAGACTAGAGCAACTCATGAAACAAAGTAGCCTTGCTATAGTTTGGATAAATATGTCCCAAGGGCTAATGTATTGAAGGCCTCTTCACCTGTCGGCTGCACTGTTGAGAAGTGATGAAAAGTTCCCGTGGTAAAGCCTCGTATGAAGAATTCCCTTGTAGGAGAACTGTGATCCCAGCTACTTCCGTTTGCTCTTTTAGCTTCCAGGTCTGCCAAGAGTAAACAGCTTCCTCAGCCACATGTTCTCACCTCGATGCTTTGCCTCACCACAGACTTGAAAACAACAACCCATCTTACCATGAATTGAAATTTCTAAAATTATGAGACACATAAATATTTTCTCCCTTTTAAATTGATTGTCAGATATGCATTATGATAACAAAAACCTAACACAAAATTTAATCAATCAATATATGTTGAATTGGCTGATATCCTTTCAGATAGTCAGATCATAAAATATTGCTTTTTAAATTGAAGAATATATTTGTCACTGAAAGAATGACAGTGTAGTTTCACAACTGGAGTTGTCTTGGAAATAAAGCATCCAGTGACATTTTTGCTACCTATGTCTGACGTTACTGTGAAGAGACTGAAATAGCAAACATAATTACACAGTGGTGCACCGTCTTGTTAACCACTAATTCTGTGGTACACGAGTGTTATTATTTGAACAAATGTTTTAAATTTTTTGAAGTGGAAATTTTAGATGTGGCTTCACTCTGTGTGTAATTCATATCTATATTTAAGCCAAAGATGGGACCAGAATCCATCTATATTGTGCTATTAATAATTGACTTAGATAAAATTAAAATAGATCTTTTACACTTGGCAATTAAAATTCCTATCAAATGAGCCTCCATTTTCCCAGTTGTGAGATATCAACCCAATTCTTAACTATTCATTCACTATTGTTCATCTTGTAAGCCTTGTAAAATCTTCCAATAACCTATAAGGAATAGTGAAGATTCCACAAATCTTGATTACATAATTCAATATGCAGCAATAAATTGTAAATAGCTTGCGATGTTTTAGAGAAGGAGAAATCAAAGCATAACTTACTCTTTCTTTTATTTTGGAAATATTTTTGCTCTAATTAATTTTAATTTCATAGGAACATTCCTAAAAATGATCATCATAAACTATCTTGGATTTTATAATAAAATGCATAATGCAGTATGAAATAATTTTATTTTTATATGAAATAAAATACTAAGGATTATAAGGCAGGTTCTTTGCTTTATACAGAGTTTATTTTTTCTTAAAACATAAAGATAAATATGAGAATACAGAAAATTTCTTAGTGACTAATTCAGAAATTATTTTTTCTAAACCTGAAATTTTCAGTTGTTCTTATGGTTGATACATTGTGTCAACTTGAGCAGTTTAGAAGTTGAACTGAGAGACTCAGCAGGGAACCAGGGTTCTTGCTTTGCAAACATCCTCATCCTGTACACAGGAAGGCAAGGAGATTTTATGACTCCTACACCCACCCTGAAGGGAGGGGGTTGGCCTGTGTACAATATAAGGGAGGAGAAGAGACTTGTTTTTGCCTCTTCTGCTCTGGCTGCTGCTTGCCCCAGTGCCATGCCACCCTGCCTTGGAGTCAGCTGATTATGGACTGAAATCTCCAAAAACTGTAAGCTAAATAAAGTTTTTCTTCCCTAATATTGGGCTTCAGGTGTTTGTCTCAGAAAGGAGAGAAAAGTAACCAAGACATTTGTTTTTCTACTTTTGCAATTTGGTGCATTTGAGGCTATTTTGCCTAACCTAAAATCTTTTCCTCCTGGAGATTTCGTTCACCTCTCCCTCTTTAAATATCGTTCAACTATTTTCTTCAAATATTCTGCTATTTCTCCTGTTTCCTAACTATGAGGGGCACAATGTTCTTTTTCTCTCCTGTACAACCTACTTAATTTCAGGTCTTTAAGAATAATTGAGACACTTAAATCGCAGAATACTACATCACCTTCAAATGTCAGTATAAATTTTCTTGCCTTGGTCGTTTGTACCAGAATGTAAACTATACTCACAAATACATCCAAATGTGGGATTAAATTTCTTTTTCACATGCATTAAATAAGCTAATCTCATGTTGCTCATTTCCTATTATTCTTCTCTCTTTTAAGAAATGTCTTAACATATCATTCCAATAATATTTATCTACAATTGCTTATTTCCCTATTGATTAACTTAAATTCAAAAATTTTAGAATGAAGTTAGACATGAAAATTTATTGTTCTTCCTTTCTTTCATATTCCACATTTAATTACTTCAAAAAATTTGCATTTGTGTTTGAGGTGGGCAGTGTCATATAACATATTACTTGCTCAAAGTAATTATAATTGACCTTAAATTGAAATGCTAAATAAACTAGGCTTAATAAATTTGTATGAATTTATTTGCATGATTTACACAAAATATACTAAGCAAGCTATTTGAAAATATTCATTTTGAGAATACAAAAATAATCTATTCCTTTTGAACTAAGTTGCATCATGCTTCCCTTGTGTTTGAGAAATTAAGACTGCTCAGTGCATGTTAACTAAGTTAATGTAATTAGTTATAATATGAAAGTAATGACATAGTATGATAATCATGCAATTACTTTCCATTTTATTTTTCAGCATAAATTATACTACTTGGTTGAAAGGAGAGTATACATTTTCAGAGTGAGATTGTTGCAGTATATTATACTATCTAAATATCATTGGCTAAATCTCAGATTACAGTTCAACACTTGTCTTGTATTTCTCACTGTTTTCTACCATCACTTAAAATGTTGCCCATTTCAAAAGCATTGGAAAAGGGGGTTAATTCTATTACACTTTGTAAGAAGACTGATAGGCTTGTAAGAAGACTGATAGGTTTAACAGTCGGCATTACACTTTCAAATCAACACAAAAGCTCTAAAATCATGATAATGCATTGCTTACAGTCCATCAAATAGATTTTCCTTGGTTTCCAAAATGTTTCAAAACTCCAATAAAATTAATATTCTAAAAACTAGACATTATTTTAACCAAGAAAATGAAAACATAAGTGTTAGGTCTTGTATGTAGATGTCCCCCCAAAACCTCATGTGCTCATAGACAGAGCTTTCCACTGGTAGCTGGATATAGGATATTTGAGTATGCATTAAGGGTGTTTGCTAACTAAATTAGTCCACTCATTGGTTTAGCATATTTCTGAGTGTGGATCATGGGAAGGTCCACACAGGGTGTGGGTGGCACCTACCAATGGGCTTGTACCCTGAATGGAATAAAAGGAAAAGAAGGTTTGTTGCTTTACTGTTTGTTGCTTTCCACACTATGGACTGTTTCTTCCATGCCATGCCCCTCTTCTATGCTGCCCTGTGTTGGAAAAAATTGACTAAGGAATGAAACTTCTACAAATCATTTGCTGAAATAAACCATTCCTCCTTTAATTTGTAAGTGTTGGGTATTTTGTCTCAGCAATTGTAAAACTCACTAAGATGATAAGCAAATGTTTTATGGCCTTTAATTACACCTATAACGAATATCATGGCACATCAATATTTACACAAAGCTGCACAGAATGATTCAGAATTTACTGGATAGAGTTATTCCGGATAACAGTTTTTTGAACTAAATAGTTTACCTACTCTGCTCAAATGTGACCTGCTCAGAAATGCCTCCCTGACTTCCCTATATTATTCAATTTTTATGCCACTTTAACTTTTGTCTGTTTACTTATAATACCTAAAATACTGTCCTTGTTCACTGCCTGTTAAAAATGTTCTTGCTCACTTTCTGTCATCCCATGAAGAGTGAAATGTACATGTGAAAATCTATCCTATCTCTATATCTGCAAAAATAGAATTGGGTTCTGCATTTTTGGATGAGGCAAGAATATTTCCCAAATTGTATTTGCTTTGTTACAATATTAAACTAATGCTTAAATTTCATTTAAATAAAGCTTACATTTACGAAAATCAGGGTTGATGCACTATCAATCTCATATCACCTCAATTAAAGGTTAGGTAAGATCATGACTCAAATCCCCAATATTTAAATAAATATTTAAATAAATAGCTATTTTGCTGCTAAAAAAGACAATACACAGAAGTTTAGAAATCAGGAAAACCTCCAAACAAGTAAATATGAGAGAAAATCCTTACACAATTTACTCAAAATATAGTGTCTGTTATGCTATGTTATTTAATACAGTTTATTCTAGACTAAAATAAAAAGTGAATCCTTATTATACCTCTAAAATATTTATAACTTTCTGATATCAAGGAAAATTTCTTAGATAGTGTCATTTAATTGGTGTCAGTAGGATATGAACTGAGGTCATCACTTTAATAATTCCCCAAATGGTTCTTCCTGAATGCCCCCACTCCAACACTGCTTTATACTTCTAGCTTTGTTTCTAAAATAACATTTCAAAATCTATTTTCCAAAGTCTTTGTCTTTGTAGCTAACATTTTAATTGGTAAAATACTTCATCATGTGTTATTTAATTGTAATGCCTTTAGTGCTTTCCCTCATTAAGAAGGAGAACATAAAATAAGTATTTTCTTAAAATGAAAGTCTATATTTGAAAGTAAGATTTTGATAGACTGCACTTTTATACAGTATTTTAGAAAACTGGACTTTTTTTTAAAAAATATTGCCATTGAGTATTTGTTGGTTTATTTCCTATGTTTTGTGTAAGATCAATGGCTGACAATCTTTGACTACTCTTGTAAAGCCATCATTGAGATAACAGTGTTACTATTATCTCAATGTTGGGTGATGACTACGTGTATTGTTTGGCTCACTTCACCAAACAACTGCTCAGTTCTGTTGAAAAATATATGAAATAGATATCTTTCTTTTTTGCAATGAGTACCTTTATAATACAAAAATAACAACAGGATATATTGGCTCTATTTTTCTAACATTTTGCAACTCAAAATATGCAATTACTACGGTTGAACCTGTATGTACCTGGTTCAACCTCAGTAACTGGCTGAGGTACGTGGCTCTGAAAGACAGAATTACATGACAATGCTGTTTTTCTCAGTTGTCTTGTGTGTATTCTGGATACCATAATTTGGCTGGACCAGAGAATGTAAAAGTGGGGAACAATCTATACTGTGGAGGTTTAAATTTTCAAGAATTTATTACAATAAAAGGTACATTGCCATTAATCTTCCTTAAAATACTACTACTTACTTGTAACACACATATCCCATCATTGTTGCCACTTTCTGAAGCAGTTCAGGTAATCTTTTCTGAGTTTCTTTAGAGGGTGTGATTTTTTAAAAAATGCAGTGAATGCTGTTGCCTAGTACAAGAAAGACAGGCTTAAAAAAATTATCAGGTGTCTTTTTCCACCTTGTTCATCAGATTTTGAACCCTATGGTTTCTGACACTTCTCTAAAGTTAAAATAATCACGAAAGTTAAACATCTTGAATCAATTCAGCTTATTGAATCAGCCACAACAGCTCAACAGAAAACACAAAAGAGAACATACAGAACTGCTTCAAAAAGCAAGAAAATTGTGTTTGAAGAGAGGAGAATATTATGATGGGGAGTATTAGCTGTTTGTCTTTTATTGTAATATATTTTTTTAATTTAAACATTCATCCCAATTTTCAATCACACAATGTATAACAATACCTTTAGGGAACACCTTAAAACTAGTGTTTGATAAAACACAGGAAGAATTTTTTTTCCAAACTGATGCACAGTGCTTCCATGAGCTGGTTATAGATCCAGCTATTTGCCTGAGCCCATATGTGTGAGTTTGTGTATGTGTGTGAGCTCTGCAACATGTCTGACTTACTTTTCTCCTTGCTGACACCAATGTTAAAGAAGCAGAAGTTTATGTAGATGACAGTTTGTAGAGATTTCAGTCCGTAATCAGCTGGCTCCAAGACAGGGTGGCATGACAGAAAGGCATCACAGATGAGAAACAGGTCATGGAGGGCAGAAGGTAGCAAAGCAAGCAAGTGACAAGACAGCCTTCTTTCTGTCCTTTATATTGTATCTAGGTTACCAGGATTAGGTCCAATCCAATCAGTTGACTGATTTAGTAGTTGCACACCATTAATCCTAGCACCCTGAATCCTAGCATAGCACGTAGAATGAATCACACACTCTAAATTAAGCCAACTCTGAAAAAGTTCCACCTATGACAGGATGAGGCTAGAGGGGGATATCTAGACGCAAGCCATAACACAGAATGTTCCTGTCTATCCTGAATCTTCTGCCTGGAATTACATTCTATATTCATCTTATTTATCTGCTTTTGTCTTTAGTCATAGATGGTTTCTATTTTCTGCCCCGTAAAATATTTGAAGTGATGTTGATCATACTCAGCAACCTTATCCCTGAGATAGCTGCTTTTTCTCACAGTGCCAGACTTTGATTGCATTGTGGTGGGAAGAACTACTTTAAATCCAATAGAGGAGATATTTTCAACTGCTCACATATCACGAAAACCTTGACGTTTCCCATAAAATATCATTAAATAGATGCCTATAGCAATGCTTCAACATTTACAGGACTAGGCAGCTTTGGACTTTGCAATTTTTAAGTTTAAGTATTTTCTTACTGATCCACTGGTAGGAAAATCAAAATCAAATTTTCAGATTTCACAGTACCTAAATGACTTTTAGATGTCAAAATAAGTACTCCACTTAAAACGAGAACAGTAATTTTACTTACTGTGAAATGTGTACATACATAATATAGTTTTAAAAACACTACTGTGAGAACTTAATTTTTAGGGTAATGTAATTTAATTTTGAGTAACAGTATTTGATAAAATATGCTGATAAAATATTTGAGATACATATGACTAAAAATTATAAGTGCAACATAAAATAGTAACACATTTATTAAGTGCACAGCTCAAACCAATAAAATGATATGCTTCTCAAAGTTGTACAACCACTATACATTAAATATTGATAACCACAACCAACTTAACTTGTATTAAAATGAATCATTTTGGGAGTTTAGAAAATCTGAATTATAAGAGAAATTAGCTTGAGGTAAACTGAAATGAGGAGGAAGAATTTGGAAAATTTAGAAGCTGCAAGCTACAGAAATCATGCAATGCTGTAAATGGAATTTAAGGAGTAATTCTGGTAGGGACTCAGAAGATCAAAATGCTGACAGAAATACAGACAGAGCTCATAACGTTTATTACATGAACCAGGACATTACCGTGAAAGAGATGAGAACCACCACTATTACACTCTGCAAAAGAACTCGGATACATTTTGCCCATGCTCTGAAACTCTGTGGGACTGATTTTAAAGGTGCTCGACTGGTTTCCTTGCAGGGGAAATTTTTAGGCAGCACAGTATCTAGGCAGTAATACTGACTGCTTTTAGTTAAATTCTTCTGTGATTCTCTACTATAAATACTCAAAACTAAAATAACTGAACATAAACCAAGTAATGTAACTCATCAATTATATTTTATTTAAATAATCTGACTAGATTTAACTCATCCTGATGAGTCTATTAGAATAAGCATAATGTAAAACTTAATTGTTCTTGAATTTTTAAAAATAAATGTAGGGTTATTGTCTGTAAATCTTTGAACAGATTGGATTAACTTGGGTAAAGAGATTTACCTGGCATCTTGTTTTCTTGTCATGAGTGTGAAAAGATTGAAATTTTTCAGTAATATTTTTATGAATATTTGTGATAATTTACATGTCATTTTTATCTTCTGCTTATTAGCTGATTGATTCTTTTATGATATGTCATGAAATATATGAATTCGTGTATTCTTTTGTATCTGGTAAGCAGAATTTCCTCTAAGGATGTGCCTGGCACATTATTCTGACAATAAATCTGACTGGGAACTTTGAAAATTAAATGGAACACAGAATAAATTATAATGTCCAGTTTTTAGTCTAACTTGACATGGAAATTGCTATTGGGTACAAAGAACCAGAAACACCACTTTCAGACTGATTTTCCTCAGGCAATTTAGTTCTACGAATTTTTGAAGTCTGGAGAAGCCTAAAACAGTGAAATTTCCCTATCAAGTAAAGAAGCAAATGAAAAGTGAAATTCAATTGCTGTGTTTAAATAGAGTATCATCTTGTTATAATAATAATAAGTTTTTGAGGAAGAGCACTCATCTATGTGAGCAGCAAACTCATCTGTTTGATTTGCAAATATCATTCGTTTTAATGGGAAAGATTTGAACAACGTAATTTTAAGCCACAAGAGTACTTTAGCTATTTTTGTTTAAATTTAAATTCACATGAAAGATCAGCAATCAGTCATTTCAAGACAGAATTTTTCATGATTATTAATTTATTTTGTCAATAGATTATTATAGACAAATCAGTGATGCTTATTTTATTTCTTTTCTTTCACATTGCATAATATAAGACACTTCTCAAAGCTTAACAGAAAATTATGAAGGCTTGTCTAGGGCAAGACAGTATGAAATACTTCAGTTATAATAAAAAAGATTTAAATTCAAGCTAAAAGAGTTCTTACATTCATTTTTATTCCTCAAATCTTCCATAGGATATTATGAAATGACCTTTATGCAAGATTTTAGAAAAAGTTAATAATCTCATGAAACATACTCAGGTCAATAATGTTTATAAGATTTGCAATACTGAATAAACATAATGAAAATATTGAATCTAACCTCTAACAATGAACACTTACCACAGTGCGATGCATATAAAAATAAACTACATGACAGGTCCTATCATTTAAATGAATTGCTGTTACAATGCATAATTTAAAAATTATATTTGAATGTAGAAGGTTTTAGTGCTTTTCAGAAAAAGCAATAATGAATCACAGAATTCCTTTTTATTATATTGTGTCTCCCATTTTTATACTTCAAGCCTTCAACAAGAAATTGAAGGCAATCAGCTATTGCAGTTCAACCAAGAACAGAGTTTATCGATTAAAAAGTTTAAGTAGAAACAGTGAAAATGCTTAACATAGTGTTTAAAGCATGTTCTGATTATGTCACTTTTTTAAAAATGCCAAGTTATTATTAATAACATTATAACAGAGAAACATCTGCATGTAAGGAATGTGACGTAAAGTAGGACATATACTTTATTTGTTTGGCTCAAACAAATCAAGTGTAGGACAAAAAAAAATGTCTATAAGGAAAAAAGACTGATCTTTCCTTATTAAAATTTATTTGAGCTGCATTATTTGGCCACTTAGGTACTTTCACAGGAAAGGAGAACAGAACATGTTTAGATATGTTGGTCTTTGTCCCCCAGAGTTTGTAAATGTCCCCCAGAGTTTACCATGTCTGATTTTCCTATGAAAAAACCAAAGGCAGCACAATGCCTTCAGTGCTTTGGTTAACTGAATGAAGAGACACAGTGATGGAAAAGCAAGCTCCCTTCACTTGCTCTGCTAATGGGAGAAAGATGTTTGGTTCTCCTGGTTACATAGGAAGCTAGCAGCGGACACCAGACTTCGAGTCCTCTTGAAATGAGTTGTAGTCATGGGGTCAGATAAAAAAGTCAGAGTTAGCTCAACATAAAGGTGTGGCGTCAGATTGACCCACAGAATTAAGGTCCAGCCAAGGAAGTTACAATAAGCTAGTAAGTGGAGACTCACCTGAAAAATCACCCTGAAGGAAAAAGATGGGTCATGTCATCGCAGAACACCCAAAACTAAAATAACTGACCATAAATGAATTAATGCAACTTCATCAATTGTGTAAGACTTGGCAGCCTTATTATATTACCTGTCTCTTCTCTCACAATCTTAGCAAAGCAACTGGAAACACTCAAAAGGTGAAAGAAAAGTGGGGAGAAAGCAAGGTCAAGGAGGAAAAAGAAAAACCAGACCCACAAACAAACAAGAGAAATACTCGACCTTATCTATCAGTCTTCTACCTTTCCCAGCAGGCAAATGTTCTAGTTTATAGCAGACAGCAATGGTGTGCTTAGATCAGCCATTTTTTTTAACCTAAGAAAATGAGAACTATTGATAGGTGAAAATAAATGAAAACACTTTGGAATTTCCTTGATTCATTTTCAAGACAGGAGGGTTGAGGGATGGTACTTACAAAATTGCAATCGCTTTTTGGTTTATATTTGCTTCGTTCACTGAAACACTTGGCTAGACTTTCCCCTCCTCCTCTTCCCCCTCCTCCTCTTCTTTTTCCTTTTTCTTCTTTTGCTTTCTGCATTCTGAACACAATAAATATGTTACCATTTCACATAGTTCCGTAAATCTGCTCACAAACCATGTACTCTCATCTTCTGATAGGGAGCTGAGCTGCCAAAACAGTCCATGATGGTACATAGCTTATAGTTGACAACCAATAAATACTAGTGTTATTACAATGTATTTCAGTTATCATATCTGCAGAATGTGTGTATGCATATGTGCGTTTACACATCCATGTGTATTCAATAATTTTTTTTAAACAAATCAGGTTAATGTTGATTTTAAAAATAAGGTATGTGGCCTCACACTTAAAGATTTGGTACTGCAGGTGACATTGGTTCTTGGCTTGCCAGTTTGCAATACTACATTTTCCAGATATATGAGTATGTATGAATTTATTATTCACACCCACATATACATTTATATATATGAACAGAAGTATATAATTATGTATGCATATGGGTGTATATATACATTTCATCTTTGCTTATGTGAGCATAGTCTCTTTAATTAGGTTTCATTCATGTGTTTACCATTTATTTAAGCACAGATTCTTAATTAGTACAGTGTATCCTTATTTTTCAGAAATCTCTGGCAATGTATGATCCTGTATTTTCCAAAATTATGATACCATAAATTACTCAAGCACAATAATAATCATGCAACTATTAACTCCTTATGGAGACTAAATTTATTTTGTTGAAGAATAGGTAGAAAATTCAAGGGGAAATGTGCTTGTTTCCACTGGGGTATCTTGGCATATTACTTTCTCAGTGTATAGAATGAAGGAATATGAAATATAACATGTAAGAATGCATATATGTACATCCCTACCTATTTTATATCTATGCATGTATTGGTCAAAACCTATGAGTCCATTCAGACACATTTCAACCCTTCTACTCTCCCATGACCACAGGGTTTATGTAAGTCTTTTCTCCCTCCTTATTTGTAACTCTTTCCTCTGACAGTTTTCTGGCAGTGAGAAGCTGGCTTTTTAAATCTACTATATATTACTGATTTCCCAGTCTGAAATATCAATAAAGTAAATTGCTTTACACAATTACAGAACTACTATCATGAAACTCCAAGAAAAAATGCACTAAATTGAGTAAAAACATAAAAAAAGTTTTTTCTTTTAGAATACTTTCCTTATAATACTTGCTCCATATGTCCTTATAACCCTTTCTCTATTAAATAAAGATATTTTGCAATACATAGTCCTTAGAAAAGTATTTTTTATTAACCTTGCATAAAAATAGAAAATCAAAAGCAACAGAATGAGTCTAGCAATTTTAAAGAGAGCAATTTGTAAAATCTAATCTTTTACCTTAAAACTTAATATTATGCTAAAGAAAAACAAAAAAACAATCTACAGTTATAATAAATATCATCAGTTGGCATGGTAGAGAATTGCTTGATTAAATTAACTATGGGAATCACAAAAGTTCTATTTTGTTCAGAACAGGGTAGACATTTTTTTAAACAGCATGTAAGAAGAATAGTATTTGAAAATTCATACCTGATGTTTACAAACGAATTATTTTAAATGTTTAGCAGGAAATGTTATGTTGATAGTGACAACACAGTTATTCTCTAGTTTTTCCATTACACTACATAATTCATGTTAATTTATTACACAGATTCTGTATTTCTGGAGTAAAATTGAAGCCCTGCAAAAATACAAATTGAATGTAGAAGTCAAATCAACCAGAAACTAGTTATATGTGTATTTTACAGAAAACATTCTAGTTGCTAAAATTCTCTTTTCTTACTTATATGTACCAGATTCTACACTGATATGCCAATTCTTTCATACAAATAAGTTCAGGAAGGATGAGATGGAAAGAAGGAAGGAAAAATGATCATTTTATTTCTTTCTGAAAACAAAATTCAGTAAAATAGTCCTAGTAACTTCATGCTCAAGTTTGATGAAATTGACTAAAAATCTAAGAGAAACAAAATGTGCAATAAGTCTCCCCAGTGAATGGCAGTGTTTTCTTTGATTAAAAAAAAAAATCACAATTTCTCTAGGGATCAGCCTTACCCTTTTACAAGTTAGTTCTCCACGGTTTCACAAGAAGCACTGCAATTCCTAAAAAGAAAATCTACATTACACATGCTATGTAGTTTAATCCCAAATTGGATCTACCTTATCACTGAAAAAACATGAATATATTTAGTTTTCACCTGAAATGAAAAGGTGTCAGATCAATTCCTTTTCTCTGATTTCTGCCTTTGACTATGACATTATTACAAATTGCCCTGAGGCATATCTTTCCTCTGAATACCATGTCTGAAACACAGACTTTCAGCAGTAGTTATTGTTCAACATTATGTAACCAAAAAGAAATGCCACCTACTTATTAAACTGTCAGAGCATTAAAAATGAATAAATCATAACAAACTTTAGAGTATGTAAAGTCATAGCCACAGTCAATTTTCAGCAGAAGACACCTATGAAGTGCATGAAGAGAAAAGTAACCAAAAGTGAGCAAAGCAGTTTACTGTCTTTGGATATGGAACTGATTTCTTGAAGAGAATTCGTATGCCCTGGTTTCACAAAATTAAGAATGAAAAAGTTTTCTTGTATTTATGGTCCTTCACTAATTGATACGTGAATTAAGGAATATTTAAGGGAACATTTCTAACAATTAAAATAAAATGTAGCTCTTTGCAGAATAGCTAACAGGCAAGTTACCCCAGATGTTTACTCTGAATGATTTATTTTTAGCCTTATGTTAGTTTCTATAACAGAAGAAATCCTTTTTATTATTAAAGGACTACAGTGCTGGCTTTTATGCTTTCTGTTACTATATTACTGATCCTTATTATTTCTAACTGCATAATAAATTACTTTGTAGATTACATAAAATGTAAAATTTCATCATATTTTCACTTAGGACATAGATAATAAAAGGATTTGTATAGTAATTCAAATGTGAATTTGTCATGTTAAATTAATGAATATAAGACACTACAAACCTTTTTTCACTAAGAAAACAAACATAGGGACAAATCCTATGAAAAGAAAACTTTCAAGGTATTTATACTATCCTACAATGATTTTGCAAATTGTAGCATGACCCAAACCAAAATTTGTATAGCACTGAGTAGCCTAACTTCTATACCAAGGTATCTCACCTGGCCCTAGAGATTCTCCCTTTATTTTATACCAGTGGACAGTGCTAGATATGTTGGAGTAATCATTTTACTTCACAAAATTGATTAATGAAAATGACCATTGGAGATGACCAGTAAATTGGAATTTTTTTTTTTTTTCTATTTGAGACAAGGTCTCACAGTGCAGTTCAGGCTGGCCTTGAGCTCACTTTGTAGCCCAGGCTAGTCTCGACCTTGCAACGATTCTCCTGCCTCAGCCTCCCGACTGCTGGGATTACAGGCCTGCACTACCAATGCTGGTACTAAATTGGGAATTTAAACTCCAACTCATCATCAATAATCTTAACAAACATTTAGCATCAGTCCTATTTCTTGTTTCTGCCTAATGACACAACTCTTACTGGACTCAGAAATCACCGTCTTATCAGAAATAATGGACTTTTGTAGGTAGTAATGCACATTTCCAGTACTCTTGCTTGGATATTAATTGCCTGCATCTTTCTTAGTACACAATAACTTGATTGATGGTAGCTGTCATCTTCTTTTCCAACAAATTTATCTTAATAATTAGTCAATCTTTGTTGCTATGCAGTTGATTTCCAGACACAACAGCAAATTATAGAACAGGCCAGTATGTATATCTGTCTGTCCTTTCTCTTTCTTTCTTTCTTTCTTTCTTTCTTTCTTTCTTTCTTTCTTTCTTTCTTTCTTTCTTTCTTTCTTTTCTCTCTCTTTCTTTCTTCCTTTCTTTCTCTTTTTCTTTCTGTATTTATTTTACATAAGGCAGTGTTTTAGTCAATTTTCTCATTGCTGAAACAAAACACTCAACATACATGATTGAAAAAGGAAAGATTTCTTTTGACTCAGAGTTTGTAGAGATTTCAGGCCATAGTCAAGTGGCTCCAAGGCAAGGCAGCACGGCAGAGGAGCATCACAGAGGGAGCAGTGCTCATGGCATATCAGGCAGAAGGCAGAGAGAGCTCAAGAAAGAGAAAGAGAGAGATGCCCTCCCACACACAGCCCCAGTGACTCACTTCTCAATCAGGTTCACCTCCCAACATGAAATTGAGTTATAAATTCCTCTGATATAATCATCTTCCGAAAGTCCCACCGGTGAGTGCATAAGGCTTTGGGGGAGAGGATCTAGGTATAAACAATAACACAGGAATCTGATACAGCTGCAATCTAAGAAGTTTCACATTTACCGTCATTTTTACACAGATTCTATATTGCATTGTTTAACTTGTGATCAAGAATGAACTTACATGCACATTTTGGTAGGCATTTGAAAACAGAGCCTTTTGTACTTTCCTGATCCCAATTTTCTCACTTGAACTGAAAATGGTTCATAAAGATGAAAGGAAAAATGCCAGATAAAACAAAAGCAAAGCAAAAATATAAAGAGGGAGATATGTTTCGAACTGATTTCTAGAAAACGTATAGCACTGAAAAGTTTTTCAGGGAAATACCTAGTAAGTGTTAGGAAACTATTCCTCTTCTCATCATGCATTAGTTTAAAGTCATTAATTCATTGTTACAGACTTCATGCAGCACTTTGTACTACATGGATATATATATATATATATATATATATATATATATATATATATAATATATGGGTTTACTTTTATTAATTCATCTCCATGCATGTTCCTTTGGTGCTAGGATAGCTGTGTTTCTCTTATCTTACATATATTCAATATATTAATTTTGGCAGATGAAATGTCGTTTAAAGTCAAAAAGTTGATAATCGTTTTAAAGGATTGTTTCCATTGCAAGCCATGTGAGCAAAGTGACTCTCCGAGGAATGCGGGGGGAGAACTTTGAGCCTTGAGGTGCTTTAGCAGTTCATGGTGACAAGTACTACATCGAGAAGGCCTTGAAAGAAGTTTGCAAATTATGTGAACTCTTGTCAGTGGGATTCAGGAAATTCTGACTTTATTCAAGGTAAATATATTTAAAATCTGTTAACAATCTAAGCATTTTTATTCTAGAACTTGTTCTTTCCAGTGCAAAATGTTAACAAGTTTACGACGAAATATACATATTTACATTTTGTTTTGTTAAATTTTGAAGAAGTCTAGATGTTGAAATTAGAATTTTTACACAACTAAATGAATTTGTTTTATATTTCTTAATTTTCTGATATTCTTACATTTATTTGTTCATTTAATAAGTAGAATTGAAATGACTCTGTGTGTGTTACTTTGCTAAAAACTGAAAACTGTAGAAAAATTAAATGGAGAAAGATCCTGCCATTAACTTCAGCATAAAGGGTAAAAGCAACATGCGCCAATTACTCACGAACACAGCGTAAGTGTGTACTTCACTGTTAAGTGTTTCTTGAAGATGGACTGTATCCCCAGCTTTGCACTAGAAACTGGTGAGATGAACATCAACTTAAAACACTGATGGGCTGAGAACATAAAGAGCAAAAAACTCTGAGAAAGGAAAAAGGCAATTTAAAGATTGCAAGCAGTGAGTTTAGAAAAGTGTATGGGCATTTGAGAAATTACCTATTGCAGCACCATCAGAGCCCATTGTGGGAGAAACTGTTTGTGCTTACAATTGTTGACTGTGAAGTGCATGCCAGGCAATGTGCAGGCAGAAAACATTACTTTAAATAGTGAAGGAATGTTACTAGTAAGAATTCCTTTCAATGTGTGGGAAGTAGAAGGGGTTCAGGTTGAAAAAATAGTACTCACTATTTATATGGAATTTTTCATTTGAGAAATAATTATTTGCTCTTTACGATCCAGTGTTAGTTTTTCTGTAGCTAGACTACCTCATAATCAGAAGAATTAATTCAGAGTTGACAGAATCTATTATAAAGGAATAAGGAGTCTGTGAATATTTTACTATAAGAAAAGTGCATCCAACAATTCCTAAAGGTAATAAAACTTCACTTGGTAGACAGAGTTTGTACCAAACAGACGTTATCAATTTAGAAAAATGTTACCGTACACTTAGAAACATCTGTCTAATGAGTCACTTAAAAAATAAGTATGAGTTAAAGAATAGGCATACTGGGAAAGTATGCTACAATCTACCAGGCTGAAAAATTACAAAACAAACAAGAGATCAAGGATAAAAGAAGATTTGGTAGAAAAGGCAGACTGCCATAGCTAATGTATCTTTATTTTTCGGCTCCAATTATCATTTTGAAGTCAAGACTAATATGTTATGGCACTGAAATTTTCAGAAAATTTTCTGTAATGAAACTCCTATGTTGTCGATAAACAGAAGAAATGTAATCTCAAAATACATTTACTTCCCAATCATTCAGAAGTCTGAGGAAGATGAGGTGTGCTTGCCAGTCAGTTTACCTGAGGGCTTCTTGGAGTCACAGTGATCACATGCATTTGATTGTTGGATGGAGTCACATTGATCACCTTTGTTTGGCTATTAGATGGTTTTTTTCTTTAGCCTCTTGGAAATGCATAAGTTATTTGTTTCAATATCTAAATTTAGAATCTGTTTTTGAGAAGTAGATTCATGTTAATTACAAATTATAAATTCAATTATAAATTATAATTATAAATAAATTGGAAAATTCATCTATTCAACTTAACCAAACTTTTATTTACTTTTACTTGTGAAGTATTGCCATAGATTTCAGGCTACTATAGTCATATGTAAACTAGACAGAAATATAGTACAGTTGTGGCTGGGATCACATAGAATGATGGTGGACGTCAATTGAATATCTGGTAAGTTGCAATAACTTCATCTCACTATGCTTATCTTTATTCAAACCCTTTATCATGTTGTGCTACAGTTGTTACAGTTAAATACAGAGACTGTCCCCCTAAGCCTTTAGTCTGTGGTGCTCTTTTAATTAGTCTTAGATAAGCAATAGAAGCAAAGGCAATGGGGTACCAGTTCGAAGTCCAGGCTTCAGAATGCACTAGGCATTTCCATTTGTAGTGTTGGGCATCCATCTACACCATGATCCTAGGGAGAGCCACCTGCTAGGCTACGATGAGTGCTATGCAAACCATGCTGGAAAGCGAGACCAAATTGGCCAACAGATAATTCAAGGAGAATAAGCAAACCCACACAGGATTACCAGAGCCTAGTTAACAGCTAGTAGATCTCAGACGCTGGTATCATGAACTCTAAATTGTTTGCCCCTGAGCCACATGATTATGACAACAGTTAACTAACAGTGTCAGACTAAGCTCCCCTAAAGACTCCACTCACAGCCTGCAGTTCATGATCACAGCTCCTGCAACTGTGGCAATTCTCCAGCGTCCTGCACTGAACTCGGACTGTTTTAGCTAAGATACCCTTCCCCAGAGCTGTGTCGGAGAATGTACACAATTGGCATTGTTTTCTCTCAGTCTCCATTTCTCATGCATATGGATTCATCGAACTGAGACGCAGACGAATTATTTATGTATGTTTTTAAACATGTAATTAGTTTGAGAAAATAAATACAGTAGTGTATAGGATCATCTACTTTCAAAATATGTGCATTTCACTTATGCTTTCAACTAATCTTTCCATCTTCAAAATCAATTTTTATCCTTTGAAATTTGTCTTGAATTTTATTTTATATTTTATTTTGGGGGGTACTGAGGATCAAACTCAGTACCTCATGCTTTCCAGGCTGGTGCTGTGCCACTGAGCTAAATCCCCGGCCCTTGTCTTGAATTTTAATACTCATTTAAATTTTAAAAATGCAATGGAATGTTAGTTAGCAATTACATAGTTTTTGTTACATAATATTTAACAATTGAGACATATACTTCGAATGTCCTA
>RJWT010007518.1:0-27514 GCA_004365215.1 Cuniculus paca | reverse complement strand
TCTCTAATTCACATTTACAGAATGTGAAATTTAACTGCAGCAGAGCATGCGTTTCTCTCAAACTTAAATGCATTATTCAACTGATAAACTAAAATCTGGAAAAGGCAACATACATTACAAAATTTAAAAGGAAGACTATGCAAACTATATTCTCATATCACAGTCAAATTAAACAAGAAATCAATGTCAGAAAGAAAAAAAGAAAATCCTCAAAGATTAGGTAATATAAAATAAGCTTTCAATAACACAAAGAAGGCACAAGAAAAAAAATTTTTTTAAATATTTTAAATTAGTTGTTAATTCAAACACTTTTATAACAACTTATGGGAGGCAGCAGAAATGTTGATTAGAAAAAAGTGAATCCATCTATTATAAAAGCAGGAAAATCTAAAATCTACTGTGTGACCTTCCAGTTTAATAATCTAGTGAAACAAATCATGTAACTCTAATGGAAGCTGAAGAAAAAACAAAAATCAGAATATAAATTAATGAAATTTAAAACAAACAAACAAAACCCATAAAAATGGAATCATCAAAACTGAAAGTTTATTCTTTGGAAAGATCAATAACTTTGATGAGCCTTCAGATATACTAACAAAGAAAAATTTAGAATATTCAAATTACTAATATCCCAAATTAAAATAAGACCATTACCCCCAATGTATGGAGATTAAAAGAAAAATAAAGAAATATTATGAACAAATATATGTCTATAAATTTGCTACTTAAATGAGATAAAAACACTTGAAAGACACAAACTACTAAAATTTATACCAGAAGAAATATGTCATTTTAATAACTTATTACAAGGTTTAAATCAATTGTTAATAAATGAACATTAATAAGTGTTATATATTATTATAATTACTTAATGTTGTACTCTATATTATACATTATGGAAGTATACTATGTTATATTTTAACTATAATATATAATATGTAAAGATATAAAATATTACTAAATGACATAATAAATAATTCATTATATATTCTATATTTTGTAAATAATTATGAATAAAATAAGGTACCTAGCCCAGACTATTACACTAGGGAACTGTAGAAAACAATTTCAAAGAAATTATACCACTTACTTACAAGCTCTTTCCAAAGGAAGAAGAGGAATGCAGGGAAGATTCTAGAAAGCCAACAAATCACCCTTATACCAAAATCAGATAAAGGCATTATAAGAAGGACAACACAATTTCTCTCATCAAAATCGAACCAACAACCTCAGCAAATATCAACAAGCCAAATTTGACTTTGTGTAAAGCAGTGAGGCCCTGTTTGGCATTCATAAATCAATCAACATAATCTACCATGTCAAAAGATAAAGAAAAACCTTAGGATCATGTCAATTGATGCAGAAAGAGCATTTGACAAAATAGAACACTGACTCTTGATTAGAAGCGCTAGCAAGCTAGGCGTGGAAGAGAGGTTACAAACTTGATAAAGGCAGATGGCTTTGAACAGCGTGTTCCTGAGTGTGAGGACACTGGGTGCCCTCTCCGGCAATCAGAAATGAGCTCCGGATTTCTCTTCCAATCATTGCTGGGCCACACTCTCCTGGAAGTCCTGGTGCTGCAGCAAGACAGTGAACAATAAAGATGACATCCAGGCTGAGGGGGAAGAAACAAAACGACCTTCTTTATATGTTTTATTTTGTTCATTCCTTATATATTTTATGGAGGCAGATCGCCTCTGTATAAGGAATGGACAGAATAACTCCTGCAACTGATAAATAAATATAGCAAAGAAGATCTGAGATTAGTATTTAAAAGGTCAACTGCTTTCTCACATGTAGTGATGAAAAAGTAGTCTGAAGGTCTATAGCGGAAACGCTTCTTGGCTCTTTGGGCAGCAGCTGCCAGGGTGGAAGCCCAGGACCTAGGTTCACACAGTGGCCCGGCACAGCCCGCGGGGGACGTGGCACACACCTGTCCCCCGCAATGCCGTCAGGAGATGAAAAGAGAAAATGTGCAGGTGCCAGGAGTTGGACAGGGCTTCGAGAATAGATCTTTATTTAAGAACATCCATGTGTGTGGACAGCTGCACACACTCACACCTGGTTCTGGAATTTTTTGTCCATCGTGCCCTACTGTCCTCGGAGTGGGCAGAAGTCTGGAGTGGAACAGAGAATGTCTGTGCTCTGAACGAGCTGAAGGTTTTCCCCCTTTCATCTAGACTCTCCCCATCATCCTTCTGCGCATCTTGTCACTGCAGCGCACACAAACTGGCTAGCCCATGGCTTCCTCTCTTCTTTCTCTCTTTCTTTCTTTCTTTCTTTCTTTCTTTCTTTCTTTCTTTCTTTCTTTCTTTCTTTCTTTCTTATGGAGCAAGATATATATATTGAGAGAAAGAAACCTTCTGTCTGAGAGAGAGACAGAAGGGGTCCCGAGTGGGTTGCCAAAGACTTTGGCTTTTCTAGGGGCTTTTATAGAGTAAAACTACGAGGTGAGGTGGATCCAAGATCCAGGAAAACCTGGGAACTCGCAAGGCAAACGGGTATGAGGTGGGACAGAACTATGGTCAACCAATAAGATTAATTGTTCAGGTACAATTGACCAAATCAGGGACGAATAGGGAAGCGAGTCACATAGCAAGCGAGCATTCTTAAGGATCAGTGACTCTTCCTATAGGGCATTCGTATGGTCAAGGTAATTCACACCTATTTAGAAAGTTAATCCCTGATGTTTCTACTTAGGGTGTGGCTGTATTTGTTTGCCTTTTGTCTTGAGATCTGCCTTACAGTGGGAGGTGTCTGTCTCATCCAAGGTTGGTTTTCTCGAGGGCCTGGCCCTATCTGACTGCCTATAATATTTCTAACTAACTCAGTTGCCTGTAAGATTCCCGCCTCTGAAGAAGTCTCCTGAACTGCTGTGCGGGGGAAATGGGTGATGACCGATGATCTGGCTTCTTCGGGCTGAAAGGGGTCGTAGTTGTTGATTGGCAGTCAGAGATATTCTACAGAGGGTCTATCTAAAGGCCCTGGATAGACACCAGACAGTTTCATCGTGGGTGGGGTACAGCTCTAAGTCTGGAGGAGACAAAGCCAAAGAAACAATTAAGTATGCATGGCCCAAATAATAAAATCAACAGAATAATTATGAGTATAGTCTTTCTGAAGAACTGTTGAGAAATTCCTACTTTCAACTGGCAGCTCCACCTGCAACACCCACGTCCACGTAGCTCCCCTGGTTTCCCCTGGTGAAGCTCCACTGGCACCCTGGATATTGCTGGTACCCCTAGTGCCCCCAGGACATTGCTGTACATTTGTGACTGCTCCATCCCCCAAAACCCACATCGTTAACCCTTCACGACCCTCTTGTTTTCTCTCCCAAGTCATCTAGGCCAGCATAGCCAAGATGCCCCATCTAATGATATTCCCAAGCACCACTGCCCAGATGTTGGGACATTCTTCATACCCCCTTAGTGTATCATTGACCCCATGAAAGAGTTTTAAATAGCCAGAAGCCCATTTCTCTTCACATTGTTGGTCAAAATAACTGTTGGCTACCGACCATTCTAGAACAGCGCCTTTCTTTGTGTCAAGTGGCTTAACTTCTTCATGTTGACTCTGCATCTGGTGTCAAGTCTATCTTCACTCAGTGTGGCGGAGACAGGGGCCTGGCTTGTTCCAGCCAGGAGCAGCTCCCCAATTCCATAGGAAAACCTTGCTGGCCACCACCGTGGATGGGTGAACAGAGGAGAGTTCATCTAGGGAAGCTTGGGGGAAGCAAAGGAGCTGTGTATGAGAATACAATTTGGAATTTCAGTCTGAAAAGCAAAATTCGATTTCACTGTACTCCACAGGCAACTCTAGACTTATAAGCAGGACAAGACTTTGTTGAATCAGGCTTTGCTTTTTGCCAGGAACAGAGGCATTAGGACAGCAAGACAGGAGGCATGTGGGGAGTGTTTCTGCAACAGGATTAATTTATTTTAATGGGAGAACATAAAGAAGTCAATGAGTTTCCATCTGGATTTTCCTCCCTTTGGAAATCCGCTCAAGTTCCTAACAGATTTTGTCATGACCTTATTGTATTTTCAAGTTAACAAGCCTTGATAGAAAATAAAAATCTACTCTAAATATTTAAAAAATATATTTCAAGTGGTGATGGAACATTTCCTTTGTCATAAGGACATTTTACCAATCTGCATAGAAATACTCCAAATCTTGGAGAATTTCCTCTGTTTTGTTGAGGCATCCACCATCTGCCTTTTGAATTTTGGTTATTAAGGTTGAGCAGATTTGTGGTCTACTCAGATTGCCAACATCTGCCTCATTTATTTATGCTTTTTTATTTTTCTAATATCCAAGATGAATTGAATTTTAATGGAAGGTACCGATTTTAAGTTTGCTTTCCATTCAAAAATAAACTTTTTAATATACATATCTAAATCTCCTCTCATTCCATCTCTTTGCTGGCAAGGGAACATTCTGTAGAATGTAATTATCACAGAGGAGCAATGCTATTCTTTATTTAGCACAATTTACCTATTGCAGAGCCCGGCGGACAGTTCTATAAAGCATAATAATCATAATGGGCTACATAGACCCTCTCCACTGGCTCTATTTTTGCATATGATTCATTTTAATTTCAGAGGCACAAAAGGGATTATGTCTCCATTGGAATTTCTGGAGTAAGCCCTACAGCAGGGAGCTGTGATGTCATCCACTCCATGAAAAGCACGCTTTCATCTATTATGGTCCAAGTCTAAAATATAAATATAATATACTGAAGTCATTCTTGTTAGAAAACTAGATTAATGTTTTTTTCTCTCATTTAATAATCAGCACACATTTCCCATGCAAATCATTCATTTCACAAGCAAAATCTAGAAGTTGGATCCCAAGTTGGAAACTGACTTCAAATCAACCCTGATTTCCTTCTTCAGATATCTGCTAGCTATTTGTGAAAAATGATCAAGCAATTGTGTAGTTTTACAGTTTTTAAAATTTCAATCATAAATCCTTTGCCCAAGTTTAGGCTCTTGGAAAAGTATTGTTTTCCATTCCTAGAGGAGTTTCTTAATTTTTTGAAATCATTGCCATTTGCACTCTGAATTTCAGTTACTAAGACTAAGATTAATTAGATATCAGTATGACTCAAGTAAATTAGTTCAAGTTTAGACTGCTAGAGAAACCAGAAGATAGGAATTTAGATTCTGAATCCATCTAATACTAGCCATGAAATTAGGGTTTCAGTGTTTATTACCCAATATGAAAGCAATTCTGACTATCACTGGCCTTCTAAAATATTTAGATATGACATGTGGAGTAATGATTGAGAGTTAGAGATACTTGAAAAGTAAAAGATAATGCAAGAAATTATGAGAAATTACATGCACACTTGCCAAAAGAATGCTTGTATAATAATGCATTTGTCATAAAGTTAAAGCTCAAAGCTAAATAAATTAGCCTTCAACTATAGTAACACACACACATGCGCATGCACACACACACACACACACACACACACTATTATGAATGGCACAATACCAGCAAGTATACGGAAATACTGATCTTTAATTAGCCATGCTGATTGGTCAGTGGATTCAGGCATACACTAGGGTTCATTTGGCTGATCTCACCCCCATTTCCCACAAAAGAATTGGACACCTCTGTCGGCATCTGGGGGTAATTGATGCTATACTCTTATGCATTAGGAATAGCAAAATTTCTAATTTCTTCATTCATTTGGTATTTATGATCTCAAAATTTATTAAAAAGTTTTCTCTTACTATTGGTATACTCTACCAGAAACATGCAACAGAATAGGGAGACCAAATACTTAATCAAGCATTTTGGTTACTAAACATTTTTTTTTCAAATAACCATAGTGATTTAGGAATGTCTTTTACCTTTGATCAGTGGAAGCACATTCACTTTGTCATTTCTCCAGGAAAACTTGGACATGATGTGATTGATATATCTTTAATTATCTTTGCTGGAAACTCTAACATAAACCCAGTTTCTAGTATACAGATATTTAGTTAAATTCACTAAATAAAATAAGTCAAAGAAAGAAAACATTTTCTCATGGGCAAAATGAAACAGCAAAAGTCACTTTTCCGTTTACCCTGCTTGGCGCTGTCCAGCAGCGTTACCCTCAGTGTTTTCCTGGTAATGCTACAAGCACATTGCACAGATGCAGATATAATGGTCCAGTTGTGGATAATTTATCACTGGTAATTTCATGACCTCCTGGTAAAAAGCCAGCATAATAGACAAAATTTTAAATGACTTTGGAGTCATTGTTTAACTTCTATTTCAAAAAATGGACACAGAAGTCATACTTACTTATGTCAGTCTCCATAGTTAGAAGACCAAATTGTACTGGAGATTAAAAAGATCTATATCCATATCTATATCTATATATCTATATCTGCATATCTATATCTCTTTGATAGATACATATATGCTTTGTGGATTTATAGGAAAGCTCTCTGAGAGTCTTTTTTTACTAAAATAAAAACTTAAGTCTATTATAATTCCCATGCATATCATTCTGTTTTGTTTATGGGGCCATGCACAACTGATTGGCTATTTTTCTTCTCAGAATTAAGGATCATTGGAGCTTGTGTAACACAGACTTTGTTCTTCATAATTCATTTCCTGTTAGCTGATCATGCAATGAAGCATCATGATGTGCAGGCTATTACTTCCCAGAACTTACAACTTCATTGCTTGTACAAAGAAAAGAACAAAGATGAATCAGGAGTACAAAACATTTCCTAGGTAATGAGAAAGTAAATCAACTTACATTTCCTGCAAATTGATAAGTAGGAAGATTTTACTAATGAGCCTTATAACTCTGACAATGCAGTGTTTATTTGCAGGGTTTTCTCCTTATAAATACAATCATATAAGGTAATCACTTTATGCTGAGATTAGGTTCCAGGCAAGTAAAACCCATACTGAATGACTTCCACTGGAATTAATGTAATTTATCTCGATATGCTGCTTTGGGGCCATATCTTAATAATTTTAAATCCAGTAACACTTTGGACAAGCTCATTAGTATTTGAAATGCTCTATGTAGATTTACTTAAAAATGAATGAGTTATTCTGACCTTGAAAATAGCCATAATAACATTGATTTGAAATAGCAGAAATAGGATAGACTGCTTAACAAACCATTCTCATTTGAAGTGCTGCACAGGTCTTCAGCCAACCTTCACTCCCCTCTCATAAGGTATAAGGGAAGCAGAAGGTGAAGAACGCAGGATGGTGAAGACCTGAAAATAGTTCCCCCCACCCCTTCCATCTTTCCCTGAGTCGATTATGTAAGAATAGAACATTAACTTTAAATACTGTTTTTCAAGTATCCAGCAAAACACAAAAAATGAAAATTTGACTACTTAGATAAAATGGAAATAGTCCTTAACAAAAACATAAAGTAAAAAGAAAGCAGACAAAAATAAGATCTTAAAACACAACTTCAACAAGAAATAGGAAACAAGCATAGTCCCTCAATAGTCAATATAATTGTATCAATACACTAATTTTTTCTCACAAGAAAAACACAGATTTAGATGTGTTTATAGGCGAATTATAGGTAGAGGTCATTGTTAACATTCAGATTATAGAAAAGTTGTACTCACCATCGCATTTTATGGGTAGAATACAATTCTGGTATCAAAACTAGATGAGAAAGGTAAAACAGAGAAAACACATTAAGGCAGTATTTCTTTTTTTTATTTTAAAGAGAAAAAAACATCAAAAGGGAAAGAAACTGCTCAAAAGCTAAGGTAGTATTATTCACAGCACAGATTCAACTATCCTACCAGCAGGTTAAATCTGCAAAGTGTAAATCAGAATTACTAGAAGTCTATTTATGAAAGAAAAACACATGATTCTGTCAAACATGCTAAAAAATAATTTAGGAAAATCCCTACATCTTACAAAAACCCTTAGCAAATTAGAAGTGAAAGAATACTCTTAACCTATTGAAAAGATGTAACAAATTTGCAGGGAAAGTGATAAGTAGAGAAACATATTAAGCATGGCCTAAGAAATCAGTTAATACTTAAGACAATGCCCTCACAATAGCAGAGTCATGAAGAGAGGCAACTTTAGAGACACATACACGGCAGACACATGCATGAGTGAAGGCTACGCTCTAGAAGAACAGCTTGGGGAGCCCGAACAGGCACCGTCCAGCTGCAAGGAAGACAAATGATGAACACACAAAACCAGTGGAGGAAAGACAGATTTCAGAAGAGCCTGAGTGCTAAGGCGATCTCCAAGAAGTCGTGCTCCCAGAGCAGAAGTCCCTGGGTGGACATGAGGACTCAGCTAGGCAATCAGAACTATGGTCACAATTAGGATCAGGCATTACTGACACATTTGTCAATGATTATAGTACCTTGGTCACTGATGAAGAACCCGAGGGTTTCCCACTTTTTCAGTGAGAGGAACTTGCCCTGTGATGGTGCGAAACAGATGTGAACAAAAGACAAATTATTAGGGTCAGGCAACATAGGCGTAAGGATGGAGCCAATTGAAAGACTAGCAGGGAAACATGGAAGGGAGCAGAGAGACCTAGAGAGGGGTAGGGGATGGTCAGGGCTTTAACATTGACCGGGTGGGTACCCTGGGGCCACGCAGCCTGGTGGCAGGGCAGAAGCCCACAGCACACCTATGTTCCCCTCAAACTTCACAGGACCCACCCACGCATGAGCATAGAGAAGGATTCTAGAGTGATCTCAGTGTGACTGTACGATTTCTAAAAAGTATTGAAGTCAACATGAATAAGACGTATACAGAAAATGAGTATATGTTAAAAATGCATTGATAAGTATCACACTCATATCACATATATGATATACACACATATATGTTAAATACACAAATGTTTTATATATGCACATATATGATGATATGTATACATATATATATATATATAGAGAGAGAGAGAGAGACACCACCAAAAATATATATATGCATTTCAGGAAAAGAAAAATGATATGATGTGCTATCAACAGTGTTACCCTCATATGGGGGACCCTAGAGGTCGTCATATATCACAGAAAACCCACTGCACTGCAGCCCTTAGAGGAGAAACTGGAAATGCACATGCAGTAGCCTCGGTGACAGAGGCTCCCCAGCAGCAGCTCACCGTGCTAGTAATGTCTGGACCCACGGCCACCACTCTGATGCCTCTTGTAACTGCAGTGGCCAAAGGTCATTTGAATTCATCTCATGATGTCTCAAATTAGTACAAAAATATTTATACAAGTTTTTCTTGTAGACAAAATTTACATGATCTGGATCTAGATATAGATATATGGCACTGGGATATAAACATTCAAAAAGAGGCAGACAATTTAGAAAAGATGACACAAGCACTCCTCACATGCACAGAATATACTTTACAACAAAATTATGAAAATAAAAGTTATTGCATTGCTTCAGTCTTCTGATAGTATGAGTTTCATGAAAGTTTGAAAAATAGAATTGGTTACACTTTCTTCCAAAAAATTTCGTATTCATCTCTTGGGAATTTATTTTAATTTTACTTATTGATTGATTTTGAGCCTGGGCCTCCTTATTTCTCCCAGTGTTGTCCCAAATTCAAGCAATCCTGATGCTTCAGCCTCTCTGCCAAGTTAAGAAAATAGTGTTAACCAATATTTAAACAAATGTACTTGAGTGTAATTGTGTTCTAATAAAATTTTATTTATAAAAAGCAGACAATGGGAGTTTCCCTATGGGGCAATAGGACACGATGCTAGCTTTCCAGTTTGTCCTGTACAATTACAAAGAATTACACTGGAAATCACTTAGCAGAAAATCGTGAAAGACTAAACGTGGAAAAAAGTGAGTTAGACAGGCACTTGGGGAAATGAAGGGACACCACGGAGAGTCCCTGAGTTTGCTCTCCATGTACCACGCACCCCTGCGTGAGAACCAGGAGGAAGCTCAGCTCTTGAAAAGGACTGATTGTTCTCTCCCCTGGTGAGTTGACCTGAGCGTTTTCATCGATGGCATCATCCTGAAAGATGCTCCTGGACTCTGTATTCTGTTCTCTTAATCATGAAATTCGTCTGATAGCCGACACCACACAGTCTGGATTACTGGAGTTTTATTATAATCATGTAAGTGAGGAAGTGTGGTCCTTCCAGCTTTTGTTCTTATCTTTCATGATGGTTTAGGGTATTCTGAATCCCTTGAATTCCCATAGAAATGCTGGGCTCAGCCCCGCAATTTGTGCAAGAGGTGATGGAGTTTGACAGGAATTGCACTGAATCTGCAGACCAAATTAGGAAATGTTATCATCTAAGTAATGATAAGTCTTTCAGTGTGTAAATATCATATGTCATTCAGTTTACTTGGATTTTTAATTTCTTTCAACTGTGTTTTGTAGTTTTGGAGTACAAATAATAAACATCTTTTGCTGAGTTTACTTTTACTTTTTATGTTATTGTGAATTAAATTGCTTTGGCCCCCTTTTTAGATTTCTTATGAGTAACCTTTACATATAAAATAGTTTTTTTAATGCTGATCTTAATTTGCTTATTAGTTCTAATAATGTTAATTTATGGATTCCATGGAACAGTTCATATGTGACATCTTACCACACACAAATAAAAACAGTTCTAACACTTCCTTTGCAATATGCATGCTTTTTACACCTTTCTTGCATGATTTCCTTGAGAAGAATCCCTTGTAGTATGTTAAATGAAGATGCCAGCAGTGGCCGTTGCTGTATTTTGATCACTTTAAAGGGAAGCTTTCACTTTTTGCCTGTAAGTACGACATTACCTGTAGGTTTTCCATGATCATCTTCTATCAAGTTAAGCTGCCTTTTATTCCTAGTTTACTGAGTGCTTCTTCTTTACTAAGAAGTTTGCATTATATTTCTTGCTTCCTTCATGTGAGTCAACATCTAGTTCAAAATGAAAAAGACTCTTTAGAGAAGTAAAAGAAAGACAGATGGCAGACCAGATTGGTCTTGAAGCTTATAGTTTGCTGACCTGTGTCCCAAAAGTCTATAATTTTAGCATTCACTTTTACATCTATTAACCAACTCCAATAAATTTTATTGTACTGCATGAGGTAACAAATGCAAGATTTTTGAAATACAGCATCATTTCTTTGTAGCAAATGGGAAAAAAACTTTCTGTGAAAAAGAAAATATTCAAATGATCACATGAAGATATATGAAAATTTATCCCACTTTATTAGACATGAGAAAAATGCAAATTAAAACCATCACTCTGAGTCACTGCAGCATCATTTCCAGAATGAATAACATTAAAAATGTTGCTGTGGACTTGAGTGTGTGCCCACTTTGTATGAATGTAAAATGGTACAATGGCTTTGAGAAAAACGGTTTGGCAAAATCAAACAACATCACATGCATCCCACTCTGTGTTCTGGCAACTCCAGTCCTGTGTGCACGGATGGGGGAGACGAGTAAACATGTCTAAAAGACGTGTACACTAATTTCATGATCGCCAAACCTGGACAGAACTAATGCCTTTTCAACGAAAGAAAGAATGAGGAAAGCACAGCGTTTCAATATGATGGAATCCTAGGGAGGAATGAAAACACAGCACATATTTAGTGTACATGTATGACAAATACCTCTTACATGCACGACACAAAGTTTTATGTATACGTATGGCAACATAGGTACATATGACAGGTATAAGTCATACTTGAATGGTATGAACACTGTGTGTCCTGAAAGACAACAGACATAAAAGAATTAACAGAATGGTGTTCACTTATAGAATGCTCCTGGGCAGGTGAACTGTGGTGGCTATCTTTGAGACAAAAAAATCTAAGATAATTTTATTTTTATGAAAATGTTTCTATCTATCTCTCTTTGCAAGATATGCAAGGACAGCTGAACTATGAAACTATGATGGTTATCTTTGAAGGGGCTGTAATTTGCACAAGAAGAACATAAGAGACCTTTGCTGCTATGAAAAAGTGCTGCACAGTGGCGTGACAGGTGTTTCCTCATGCACGTCATTGGGCTTGCATTTGCACTTCGTATCTGTGTGCTTCACTTAGTGTAAGTGACACATCTGCTAACAAAAGGTGGCGTCAGTGGGTCAAGGGAGATGGGGACATACTGAAAGTTTGTCACACTGACTAAATAATGAGAGGGGTATATTTGGGACTTTCTAGGAAAGGAGATCTTTTGACATTGAAGTTTAAATTATTAACTCACTTATTCATTAATTCCTTACACAAATATTTATTTAGCACACACTCTGTGTCAGATAACTTCACTACTCAGTGTGAGTTTTTAAAGTAAATCATCTTTTTTGAAAAATCTCCAGTGTAGACTCTTGGTTTCTTTGTTTTTTACAAAACTCACTCTAAAATCTTGACTGTGTATTGCCACTAATTATGACCTTCAGTATTTTTCCTTTTGAAAAATCCCCAGTATTGAAGAATTCTCATACAAAAGCCGTTCTAAAATCTTAGCCATAATATCTATCACTTTTATAAGCTTTTAGTACTAAAGTAAAACTTGTATTCAATTATCTGGATCCAAACTCTTGATCTAAGGGGTACAGCAACATGAAATCATTTGTTTCCAAACTGTTATTGTGTGGCTTCTATTAATTTCAAGTCAAATCCTTTCTCCTCCTTTCCTTTTCTCTCCAATTACTTCTCTCTTATTTTTAGTCTTTTTTCTTGGTGCCCTGCCATTCATTTCTTCATTTCTTTCTCCCTCTCTTTCTGATGTCATATCTTCTTCAGTTTCTCATCTTTACTGTTTCATGGAAACTAGATCTCGCCCACAGATACATAAATTATAAAGGGCATTGAGAAACACAGGCCCACAATCTAAGGAACTTTTCTTCTCATTTTATATTTTATGTTGTCATTTAAATTATACAATTATTCCAAACTGCTTAAAATGTAAGATCTACTTAGCGGTAAGTGACAGAATCATTCCTTTCAGCTTTTTTATTCGGTAGCGCTTTTTCCTTTCGGTTATTTTGTATCATTCTTCTGTATATGTTTCAGAAGAGAAGACAAAATATATGATTCATCTTCAGTCTGAAAGCCTGTTTGAATGACACTTTATTTACATTAGCATTCCTAATTACTTAATGACCAATCTGATATGGTTCATTGCTAGTAAGTGTAGAAACATGTTGTTGGAAATATGTACTTTAATTAGTATACTCCTAAAAACATGTCCCTTGTGACCATTGGATGTAATCATTATTTTATGTATTTAACTGTGAAATTCATATTTACTCAGCAGGCTAGAGAAGGGCATTTTCATTCTCAAAGCTGTCTAGCAGAGCACAGTTAGGCTTTTCAAGGCACCTGCAAAATCTTTGAAAAGCAGATTATTTTTAACAAATAGCCACCACTCTAATCAAGTACTTATTAGAACAAATCCTGACATTATACTTATAAGGCAGTAAAAGGAAGAAGTGTATAAAGAAACTCAATGTAATTCTTTCCTTAACATAGGCATAGCAAGTCATGTTCTTCTGGGCCACTGACATCATGTAGGTATTTTTACTCTTGATCAATGATTTTCAAAATGATATCATTTCAAGGGTATCTGGTGATTGCTAATTTTCCTCCTACTGGGAAGGAAATTTAATTTATTCACCAACTCACAAATTAGATATCCTTTACTCTCAAGCCCATAATGTATAAAAATCTAAACTTCTGCATTGGACTGGGTGAAGAAGAATAATGGTTCTGTTTCCAAATAGATTATTTTCCTTGTGGTTAAATTTTTCATGAAGTTTTCTTTATACTCAACTTCTGAAAAGCACCGTATTTCTTAACATTGAGGAGTCTCTTATTATAATTAAAATATTCAATAAAAGTGATTTGCCAAGGTTTTGACAACCAGTAAGGAAGATTACACTGGAATAATGAACACAGTTTAGAAACTTCTAGCATACCTTCATGTACTTCTCACTGACCAGTCATGGTCCACGGTTTTGATAGAAGGTGAATCATACATTCACCAAAATAGATGTCTCTCAGCTCCTTCATTTGCTTTATGTGCAGTATTAGTCAGCAACTCAGCAGTGGACCTTAGAATCTCTCCAGTTCTAAGAAAGACATCTCTCACACAATCTGTGCACCAGCAAGTGCAGCAATACACAATGTCCTTCTGACTATGTCCCATTTGAGGTTTGAGGTTTTAATTTCTCTGACAATAGCAATAGTAATTTGTCAATGGTATGGGATCCATTATCCTAGAATAATTATTGGTTTTGGCTTTCTAAACTGACAGTGTAATATATATTTATTTATTTATAAATTATATATATAAATATATAATATAATATATACTAATATATATTACATTAATATATAATATAATTAATATATATTAACATATATATTATTTTAAAGGGACTAAAACAGAACAGTAAAATGAAACAAAACAAAACAGTAATAGGATATTAGGAAATCCACAATCGTTACCATATTGCGTATGGTTATCCTCTAAATAGTTACCCAGACCACTGGCCCCAGGCCTGCAAAGTCGATCAGACAACACAAATGTCAGGTGGCTTCCCCACTTCAGTTACTTTGCTTATTATCACCTCAGCCTGTGTCCCATCTGGTTGCTCATGGGGGAGGTGGTGGAAGTCAGAGGCGGCTTCCTTGCCGCTTCTATCCAGTCATCAGGGCCCACTCTGGCACACAGGGAGGCTGCATGTCTTCCTTGCTGCTTCTCCCTGGTCTGTAGAGCCTCTGCTGGCCGTGGGGAGGTTGCATAGCTTCCTTGCTGCTTCTCCCCAGTCAGTAGGGCCTCCAACTTGTGGGGCATGGGAGCCGCATTGCTTCCTTGCTGTTTCTCCCCGGTGGCCGGCAAGACCTCAGCCAGCTCACAGAGGGTGGAGACCACACTGCTTCCTTGCTGTTTGTCCCTGTCAGGCAGGTCTACCATCCCTGGTTTTCTTATTTTTGCCAAATTCCTGAATTATCTCTCTCCATGGGCTTCAAGTCTCAGTTCAGGTCCTTCCTGTGTCCATGGGACCCACCTCTCTCCTCCTTCTCTTCCTCATGTTGCTATATTCCAGGGTCTGGACACCAAACCTTGGAGAAGTTCTTTCTCTGCTGCTCATTGTTCCACTATTTTCCCAGAAGTCACATTGTAATATATTTACATGCTCAAAATTTTTATTCCATAAAACTATGTATTGAATTAGACATCATCATCATTATTATTCCTATTTTACCAAAACATTTGGTATATTTGTAGTATGTCATTGGGCATTATGCTTAAATTCTTTGCTGTTAGTATCTTATTATCATTTAATAATCTTATTATTTCAATAGAACCAAAAATTAATGAGCCATGTAATTTCCTCCAATTCACAAAATTAATCAGTTTTGGAGATGGAATTCAACCATAAGCCATCAGACTACATAGTAAATGAGCAACAATAATAGTAATAATAATAGAAATAAGTGACATTTACCAGGTGCTCATTAGCTGCTAGATGCACAGCTAAGTGCCCTACATGGATCAATTATTTTATCCTTATTTAACTCCATATGGGTGGAATTATAATTATCTTCACTTTATGTATCCAGAGATTGAGGCTCCAAGATGATCAGCAACTTGCTCCAAATCATACAAAATGAGGTGGCTTTGCTAGGGACTCAGGGTTTAGCCTTAAAGTGTATGCTCACAGATTCTACCTAGAGGACCTGAGGTTGTCTGACTCTAAATGCAGTCTTCTTTGCATGGTTACATATCAGGGACAATATAAAGTAACTCCCTAATGGCACCGAACCAGAAAAACATTGTCTACACTGGTATATGAGCTTGTATGTGAACATGGCCATTTGCAAGGCGTGACTGAACCATACTGAGAATGTTTAAGTTTAAAAAAAAATCACAGTAAAAGACACATTTTCACTAACCATCCTCAAAATACTTGTTTGGAACACACTCATTCTGTCATCCATTCCTCTTTCTTTAGCAGTTCTGGAAATCCTCTTTGTAAGACTCCTTAGTGGGACTGTCCTGGCTTCCGAGATGTCCTGCATTGGTTTAAAATCTTTACCTTTCATGGGCATTTTGACTCTGAGGAAGAGCCAGAAGTCACAGGGTGCCAGACCCAGTGAAAATAGTGGATACGGACGCACTGTGATGTTTGCAGGAGCTGCCTCTCCACTGGGTGACACTGGGCAACAGCATCATGGTATTTTTGATCACATCTTACAAAGACACAAAACAGGACTTCCAGAACTGCTTCAGAAACTGGCAAGAATGACAGGATGTGTTCAAAGTGAGGTGGGTTTTTTTGAGGGGATTAATGATGAATTTTACTATAATAATTTTTTAAAATTATTTTGATCACATCTCATGTGTATCTCACAGGATTATTAACTGGGTGTGACAAAAGCTGGTTTGGAATCAATTTGAGCTCAATAATATTTTATTGAAAGGATGAAGAGGAAAAGATGAACATACGCTAAACATACAAGTGCATAAAACACAGAGCAGGTGTCAGAAACCAGCTGACACTGGTCATATCCATGCCAGGAAACACTGCCATGAAAAAAGAATGAAAAACCCAAGGTGAAAAGCTTTAAGCAGGAATATGTAGGTGACTGATATGAGTCCACTGAGTGAATTTTACTTTTCAAGGTTTGGAGAGAGAGAGTACCTGTCCCTGTCCCTCCTTCTGCAGAGTATTCTAATCAGTTTGGGGAGAAATGTTGATTATATAAAGGATGGGCTCATTTTATACTGTTAAATACCTGGTTTGTTTGCAGATGACGTTTTCAACATGCATGTTCTACATACATAATTTACTGTCACATATATGTGGTTGCATATTGTATATTTATATTTTGATTTTTGAATGATTTTAAATACTATATTTTGAATTTCAGTATTTACTTGATTGTTGCTTACATACAGAAAAAAAGATTTTGTTTATCTTATAGCCTGTCAATTTAATGAACTCAATTGTTTGTCCTAGGAAGTTTTTTGTAAAGTCCTTGGATTCACAGGGCATCATTCCATGTGTGAATAAGGACAGTATTATTTTCTTCTAATCTGCATGACTTTTATATCCTATTTCAGTGTGGGCTGGAGTTTCTACCATATGCTGAATAAATGTGGAGAGAGATGTCCTGGCCATGTTATTAAACTGAAGGGTTAAGCATTCAGTGTGGCATGGCTTAGTGTGATATTGGTCTAATCAACAACAATATCCATAATATTGGTTGTATAGATGCTGTTGATTGAGGTAAACACACTAGCACTACTTCTATTTTCCTGAGAGTTTACATCAACAACTGTGTTAAATTTTGCCAGTCTTCAGGAAGTCACCATGGCCCGTACCTGTAATCCCAGCATCTGGGAAGCTGAAACAGGATTGTGGCTAATCTGCAGTGTATGTATTTGATTGGTCATTGAAGCATTTAATTGCGGACTTCTAAAAATCTTCAGGACAAAATCTAAATACCTAGGGTAACTTGTTGGTATATGCATTGCCTTTTTAAGTTTACTTGGAGGGAAATATGTCTTCTTCTTAGTTCTTTGTGTGAGAGATGATTTTCTTTCTATCAGATGCCAGTTTGGAACATGCATAATTGGTTCATTGCTGTCAGGCAGAGGTAGAAATCCAGGGTCCCTTTCAGTCTTTGTGACTCTGGAGATCAGGCAGCCCCTGGTGACTGCTTGATGGAGTGGGCTTTGCAGATCCATATGTGATCTTGAAGAAAACCACAAGGTGTCATAAGAGCTGGCAGCAATGACACTGTACCCCCCACCTAGTTCTCTCTGACACTGTGTAGATGTCCATCTGTCCAGGCATCAGGTTTTGTCTGCTTTGTTGGGGCACAGAGGTCTAACATCTCTCTGTCTCACTAGGCTGTCCCCTTCATGAGCATCAGTGAGAGAGTGCAGATTATGTTTTGAGGATTTTTGTGTCAGTACCCTTGATGCCTCTGGATTTACATCTCCATCAGTTCACATTTTATATGTACAAGACGAGAAGTCCACGTCTCTCCTCTGATGCTGACATCCCTAGCTATGGAGCTCTCTTCTCTTCTGCCTCCTTCCAGGCCATCTTATGCTTATTGTACATATAACATGTAACATCCTGGATTTTTAAATGTGTTAGCCAGAAACAAGAGGGAAGAATAGCGCTATTCTTTGTTTCTGGAAGTAAAATTCCTTTCTGTGCAATGCTTATTGGATTAATTGTTCTTCCTTTTCCTTCCAAACTGGTTATCAGACTAGTAAATAAAATAATTAATTAATAAGATAATCATTCCCTTACTGAATTTCTTCCTCTTCTTTATTGAAAATGAGTTAATCATACATGTGTAAGTTTATTTCTATTTTGCGAAGTATATTCCACTCAAATATAAATATATGTATCAATATACACATGTATATGTCAATCTTCATGAAGTTTCAGATTATCTTTATTACCATATCTATACAGTAAGTTTTAAAATTAGGTGTGAAATCTTCAAATTTATTCCCCTTTTGGACTATTCAACACCATTTACCTTTCTATATATATTTAGAGACATCTTAAGACAATTTCTACAAGACCTGCTGGCATTTTGATTGGAATTGAGTTGAATCAATATATCAATTTGAGTAGAATGGAAATTCTTTTATCATATTGCATCTCCAAATCCACTGTAATGGAATATATTTACATGTATTTGAGCCAGTTTTAGTTTCTCTCAGCAATATTTTGTAATTTATATTAGTTCTTCCACATCTTTTTTTCAAGTACTACATTATATCTGAAGCTACCATCAATGGCCTTTCATTCAGTTTTTGGTTGTCGCTGCTACTTATAAATGCAATCGATCTACAAATATTGATAGCTTGCAAGATATCTGCACTCATTTGTCCTAGTAGCATTTTTTTTTTTTTTTTTTGCGGCATCAGGGATTGAACTCATGACCTCACACTGGCCAGGCAGGCACTTAGGCCACTGACCCAAATCCCTGGCTCCTGTCTTTTTTTGAGACAGGGTCTCACTATGCTGTTCAGGCTGGCCTTGAGCTCACTTTGTAGCCTAGGCTGGTCTCAAACTCACAATGATCCTCCTGTCTCAGCTTCCCGAGTGCTGGGATTATAGGCGTGAGCCACCACGCCCAGCTCCTAGTAGCATTTTTGTTAATTTCTTTACATTTTCTACATAAATAATGATAAACCTGTGAAGAAATTTAGTTTCACTTCTTCCCAGTTGGCATGCTTTTTATTTCTTTTTGTCTTAGTGTAAAAATGAGATCCCACCACCCCAAAGCCCCTGAACACGGTTGAATAGAAACAGAGATACTGGCTATCCACACCTTGTTCCTGATCATAGAAGGATAGGGGGTATTCTTTCTTAATTAGGTTTGCTATGAAGTACACGTATGATTTCATTTCTTTTGTAAGAATTTGAAGAACTTCTCATCTCTTAGTTTGCTGAGAGTTTTGTCACTGATAGTAAAGACTTTAAAACATTTTTTCTGTTAATATAGTGAACACATTGATTAATTTCTAAAGATGAGATTACTCTCGTGTTTCTGGGATAAATCCTTCTTAGGAGATACTTTACTTTGTATGCACTGTGGAATCAAATTTACAAACTTCTGCTGAGAATTTTCACATCTGTTTATGAGGAATATTTGCCTCTAGATTTCTTTCCTCATAATGTATATTTCTGCCTTAGCTAACGGGGTAAAATTGGTCTCAAAAAATGAGTTGAGAATTACTCTTTCTCTTGAATACTCTGTAATCGATTGTATAGATTTGGTTTCATTTCTTCCTCAAATGTTTTATACAATTCATCAACAAAGCCATTTTGTCTTGAAGCTTTCTTTGTGGAGTTTTTAAGTTATAGATGCTGTATCATTTTAAATACTATTCTATAAGCTTTATTTTTTATTAGTATGTTTGCTATTCATAATAAATGTATTCATCATGGACTATATATGTATATATCTCAAATTATTTTTATATATCTTGATCCTTTTTATTTTTCTTTAAATTTCATCAATACATCTATTTCTCATTCAAGGATTATTAATAAGTTTCTCATAATTTTCTCATATTATCTATATTGTCAAATTCATCTGCATAAAACTGTTTGTAATTTCCTGTTACCAATCCTTTTATTTCTACTATAATTGATGAAAAATTCCCATTCTCATTTTGATAGAGGCAATTTATGTGTTCTCTTTTTCTCCTTTATCAATGTGGCTAGGTCTTTACCAGTGTTTTATTTTTCATTAGCTTTTGTGTACAATGACTTCCCTTATTATTTTTCTGTATCTATTTTAGTTCTCTATGTTCTTGTTTTTATTATTGATGTACTTTCTCTTGATTTCTCTTTCTTTTCTAATATCTGAAGGTACAAGATGTAACACTTTTGAAGCTTTTCTTCTTCGTTAAAGTAGGTCTTTAGTAATATAATATTAGTTCTAATCATTATTTTAGCTTTATCTCACATTGTTTGATGTGCTATTTTTAAATTCTCATTCAGTGCCAAACACTTCTAATTTCATGACTGATGCGTTCTTTTGATCTTTGGGTTGTTTAGAAGTTTCTTTTGATTCCAAATACTTGGATATTTTTCAGACACCAGTCTCTTTTGTATGAGGATTCAGTTAACAAACTTATTTTAAATTCACTGTGGTTGGACAACATATTTTGTACCGCTTGAGCCATGTGAAACTCACAGGGAGTTGCTTTATGAGCTTAAATATGGTCTGTCATGATAAAGGTTTTGCACGCATGGGGAAAGAGTGCAGTCTGTCTTCGTTGTGTGGAAATTTATGTTCTTTAAGTATTGGGCCAATATGGTGATAGAATTGTTCGCTCTCTCTTTGTTCTTTCTGACGTTTGACTCATTTGTTCTGCTGGTTACTGAGGAACCAATATGGAAATTTCTGACTCTCATTTTGGATTTCCCATTTCTTTTTGCATTTTTTGTTTTTCTGCTTGTTCTTAAAAGTCTCCAGTTAGGAACAATAAACATTTAAGAACTGATGGATTTATCCCTCTGTTTTCATGAAATGACTCTATATTCTTGGTAATATTCTTTGGGCCAACATCTATTTACGTAAAATTGATAAAACAATTTAACTACTATTATACATTCTAGAACTTTCTCTGAAATTGTGGCTTATCTTTTCTTGTGTTTTCACACCGAACGTGTCTCCTTATTTCCAAGTGAGCTTCTACTTAGCATTGTACTTGCTTTTGCACTGAGATATTTAGATCATTTGACTTTATTGTGATGATTTATATAATATCAAGTTGCTATTTTTTTCTGATTTTCTCATTTTTTTTCTTTTCCACTTTACTTTTTTCTGACTCATTATGTATTACATGAGTATTTATATTCTTTTTTGGGGTTTGTATGAAATTTTGTAAGAAGTAGTAAAGGATTTTAAATAAATCCCATAGTAGCCCACCACATGGTGATGTGTGTGATGAGAAGCTTTTGTAAGTCTTATTATTGTTGTCTTTTTGGTGATTGCTTCTAGGATCTTTAGGTTTTTATCATTAACTTTATACTGATTCTAACAATTCAAGTATAATATGTTATTCTGTAGTTCTTTCTGTATTTCTTGTACTTGAGTTGGCTAGGAATGAGTATTTCCTTCTTGTATATCAAGAAACTATGTGTTTATGTTTTTATCAAATTATTAATACTTTTAGCTATTGCTTTCTCAAATAATTTCCTGCCTCTTTTCTCCCCTTTTTCTCTTCAGGGAACTTTAATAATAGTTATTTTATTTCAGTTTGAATTGTACTGGAGCTTACCAAAAGTTGTTCTGAAGTCTGGTTTCTCTCTTTAGTTTTAGATAATTTCTATTGATAAAATTTAATTTCAAAAAATCCCCTTTTGCCAGGTCTAATACAGTTTTAGTCATATTTTTATTTTACATATTATAAATTTCATTTCCAAAGTTCTATTTGATTCTTCCTACTTATACCTCACATTGCTTCTGAACATATCATCTTCCTTCTTTCTTTATGTTATGTCAATGCGACACATCCATATAAATTCTGTATTTTATGCTTATAATAATGTATATTTTTTTGTAGCTGTCATCCTAATTGTATAGTTTATATTTTTTCATGGGACAGTAGGCAGAGTGAATTGTCTACAACTAGTGACTGATTTTTTTGTTCCTTTAAGTATTTTTGATTTTTAGATTTGGAACATTGTTCCAGAACTTGGACACTCTGGTTATTCTGAGCCACACTTGCAAACTCTGTTAGATAGGACTAGAAAAGCCTTTAGTGTGAGATGAGTTTTGCTCCTCTTTTGAGGCAATGCACTTCTGTATGCCCAATGTTCATGACTCCAAATAAAAGGCTAATGGACAGATTTTACTAACATGTAATATTTACCTTTCTCAGTGCGCCACGAGTTAGGCGAGATTGTCATTCTCTTTACCCAAATGGAGAAGCAGTCTTGACACCTTAAAATTACTTGCCTAAGATCACAGCACTCAGGAGTCGAATCCAGATCCTAAAGCAGGAACTTTGAAATGCAGTGCTGCAGAGATTAATTTGTGTTGATGAAAAGTTGTTTTATTCATTGCAGTAAACAGTTCCTCCAAAGGGTGTCACTTAATTTATGTCGTATCCCGATGCTGGGACACCCTTTGGAGGAACTGTTCACTGCAATGAATAAAACAACTTTTCATCAACACAAATTAATCTCTGCAGCACTGCATTTCAAAGTTCCTGCTTTAGGATCTGGATTCGACTCCTGAGTGCTGTGATTGCAAAGAATGTCCTTTCAAGTATATTCATCTCAGGAATTCCTGCTAATTGTTTTTTTAACAGAGGATACAACAAAGGAAAATAATAGAATAAAACCAATCAGAACAAACCAGAGTAAGTGATACAGGCCTTTACAACATTACAAAATCAACAATAGTTACCATAATGCTTTTTGTTGTCTTCAAAATACCTGCAGATGCTTTCAGTAAAAATCAAACAGAACAGAATAGAATAAAAATAGTAAAAACAAAACAATGGATACGATAAAAGACTACAAAACAAGACAACAGTAAATTCAAAATGGCTTCCATATGTATCTTACTATCATTGAAATAGCTGCTAATGTCACTGCATATAACATAATCAAATGAAGCAAAAGAGAATAAACCCAACCCAACAAAACAATAAACAATGTAGGACTTCAGAGTGAGACTATAGGGAATCAACAATGGCTACCACCCTCAGAAGGAGACCCCCCCCAGATGCCACACTGCATACCGCTATCCTCTGAACAGATGATCAGACCACTGGCCCTAGACCTACAAGGTCAGTGAAACACCAAAGCACCACAGGCTTTCAATTGCATTTCACCTTAATAGCTATCACTAGAGCCTGTGTTTCTCTGGATCTGCCAGGTGATTGGGGGAGGGGGTTGACACTTTTGCTTGGCTCTGGAGGTCCTGGTCCAGGCAGCAGCTGGTGCATGGGACTGTTTCAGGCAGGGCCAGTCTAGTTGTCCCTCCCCAAAGTCCATGCTGATGCCGACTCACAGGGAGAGACTTGGCTCTGAATGCTCCTGTCTTACAGCAGCCTGTGCATCTCCTGCTGATTTTTCTAAGCATTTTTCCTGATTTACTGTGGGATTCACCTTCAAGTTCTGTTCCATTTAGTTGCCACTAAAGTTTCACTGTAAGCACAGGATTTACCATTTTTAAACAACACCCATTTCAGTCCCTTCTTGCTAGATTCTGAGCTTCTGTAGAACAGGATTTTTTAGACGCATTTGCTAATAGACCAACTCCTAACATAATAAACAAACAGAAAGGACCAAATAAATATTTTTCATCGATTGAATAATTATCTGAGAAACTGGTTGTATATGTAAAAATATGTTGAACTTCTTGTTTCACAAATGTTTTAGAACAAATAATCGAGTTGGTTTTATTTGCTGTAAAAAATCACTGAGTACTAGGAATTTTTGATCCTAAAAAGTGGAATTAATAGTGATGATAGAATTAAAAGGGACTTATATCATGCTATATTCATTCACTTTTTTCTTTTTTTCTGAGATGAGAACAGGTAATTACTCAAAATATGGTCCTAAGGATATTTTGTATTTGTGTAAAATGGAATGAAAGATTATATTAAAATTCTTCCCAATGTCATATGTAAGCCTGCTTTAGTCTAAGTGACTTTTATCCATACAGTCAAGTTTAGGAAAAACAAAATTGTCGAGTTGTGTTCTAGTTAATTTCCAATTTCTGAGCAACTTAAAATTCTTTTTTCCAAACTACTTGTATTATTTTTTTTGTTGATTATACAATGGGTTGAAAAATTATTTTCCCTCCCTAAACTTCAAAGTTTACTGCTTGAGGTTGATTTCCTGTACAAGTTGAATAGGTTTTTCATAGGGTGAAGGTCTGAGCTTGATTCTCAATTTACTTTAAAACCCCTAGATATCGTCCATTTACACAGCTACCTCCCCAAGTGATGAACTCTCCAGGTGACTCTCACAAGCCGTCAACCCCCTTTAACTTTTGCTCAGTAATAGAAAAGCTATCCTGAAGGGAAGGTAGGAATAAATTACAGCCGAGGGGTTTATCACTTAGGGGTCATGTGTACAGATGCTTAGATTTAAAAGTATGACACCAACTCTGAATATTGACAAAATATTTCAGTGGAAGTGTGACTTGAGGAAAAACAGACATTTTCAAATTTGCTTTCTTAAGTCTTTAAGAAGTCATTTCAGGGATTCTCATGACACTTGGCTACCATGTTTACTCATTTTGGCTTTGTATTTTGCTCCTCTCCTTTGGAAGCAATGTATCATTTAACCTGTTGCATCATGGACTGGATAGGAACTAGTGTGCTAAGTTCTTTTGCAAATAGATATGGGAATGTTTGCAAGTTCTGTTGGAGATGCTGTTGGGCTGCATCTAGGAATGCTTTGGAACAATACTTGTACTTGTCTTTTGGCCTGTTCCTGAACACACCTTCCATGACGTTTGGCACGTAGTTGCTACCACCTGGAAAAGGGAGGCTGAAGCCAAATAAGGAAGGGCAGTGATGGAGGAGAAGAAAGCACTGGTCCACAGCCAACCACGTTTAAGCATTTCTGTAAGAGTGATGAACTTGTCTATTACTTTGAACTTTCTGTCTCTTGCAGGCAAACCTAATTGTAGATAATATAGTTTTAATGGCCATAATCATTACAGAACAGAGGTAAGAGTTTCAGATAGAAATCACACCCACTAAACATTCTCACAATAATTTGAAAGCACAAAACATTATCATCTTCTTTTGACAACTTATTCATTCACAGAGGATTTATTCACACTTGTGTTTTCAGTCTTTCTTAAGAAATAGTATTTACATTACCAAAATGTTAAGAAAGAAGGGGGATTTTTCAATGAAAAAATTGACTTTAATCCTGAAGTAATAGTGACTGGAAATAATGATTAATTGCCTAACATCTAAAGTGTAGTAAAATTACTATATAATATGTATGTGAATAGTGTAAAATAAATTATTCATAAGTATTGGTACAGGAATTATAAATTAATCAGGAGTCATAGACCACTCACAGCAAACTGTTTAATAAGTCCTATCATTCTTACTTAAGTAATTTTCTAACAACTTTCAAAAGATGCATTATATAATTCACTAATGATTCTCTAGAAGTTATATGACAATATACTAGCCTTAAGAAACTGTCATTAATTTTAGCCAATCCATCCCTAGTTGGTGTACTCTGAAACAATATCGAGTTGCCAATTACATGTTGATGGGTTGCACACACACACACACACACACACACACACGTAGTGAACATGAAATTTAACTCCATCACAGTAATGAGAGCAAAAGAAACTACTGAAAAATACTCATATGTGCTATGATAAAACAGAGTGCACAACTGAGGCCCTCGGTTTCCCTAGTTATAAAATACAATTAGTGTCCCTGGAATGAAACAACTTTCTAATGATTTGTTGCTATTTGCTAGTAACGTGTTGAGGATTTTTATATCTATGCTCATTAAAGAGATAGACCTATAATTTTCTCTTTTTTATTAAATACTTAAATGCTAGCTTCCAGGAATGAGTTCAGTATGGTTCTTCCTTTTCTATTTCAAGGAATAGTTTGAGGAAAATTTGCATTAGATCTTCCTTAACTTCTGGTGGAATTCAGTGATGAATCCACCAGGTCCTGGGTTTTTGTTAGTTGATTCGAGTTTTTTATTACTATTTCATTGTCTCCTTTGATCTACTCAGGATTTTTATAGCTTCTTTGGTAATTCATATGTGTCTAGAATGTTTTCCTTTTTCTAAGTTCTCTAATTTTCTGAAATATAAGTTTATCATACTAACTGGTGAAACATCATACTAACTGGTGAAAATATGAAAGCATTTTCTCTAAAAATCAAGAACAAGGATTCCACAGCCACTACTTTTGTTCAACAAAATATTTGAAGTTTTAGTCAAAAAAATCAATCAAGAGAAAGGAAAAAAAAGGAATATGAATAGGAAAGGAATGAGTCAGACTAGTTTTATGTGCTTATGATATGATCTTTTATACAGAAGCTTCAAAAACTTCTACTAGAAGACTCTTATATTTAAGAATCAAATTCAGGAGAGTAGCAGGATAGAAAGTCAATCAAAAAAAAAGTCAATAGTATCCCTCTACCCCAGGAATGAACCTACTGAAAAAGAAACCAAGAAAGTGCTCCCATTCATAGTTCCTTCAAATAAAATACTTAAGAATTAAACTAACAAATGAAGTGAAATGCCTCTATAATGACATGGTACTCTGAAAAAAATAAAATTGAAGAGGACATTAGAAAATGGGATGGTGTCCTCCATTACCAGATAGGCAGAACCAATACTGTCAAATGATCATATTACCAAAATAATACATAGATTTGATACAATTCTAATAAAAAAATATTCTTCATAGAACTGGGAAAAACAATCCTAAAATTTGTATGGTACCAAACAAGACCCAGAATAGTCAAACTAATTTTCAGCAACTGAAGAAAAGCAAAAGGCATTATAGTCCCGGATTCCAAGTTATATTACAAAGGTGTAGTGATAAAAACAGCATGGTACTTGCACAAAACAGATATATGATCAACAGAACAGAATCAAGGATGCAAAACTACACCAAGCACATTCAGACATTAGGTCTTTGACAAAAGGACCAAAAATATGCAGTAGAGAAAAGACACCCTCTTTAGCAAATGGCGCTGGGAAAACTAGTTATCCGTATACAGAAGAATTAATCAAGAACTGTTATCTTTCCCTCTGGGAAAAATTAAAATGAAAGAAGGATCAAAGATCCATATATTCATGTAGAAACCTTGTATCTGCTGGAGTATTACTGCGGAAAAGTTCTTGAAGACGTAGGCATTTGTGTTTCTCTTCATCTAGTCTTTGAATTTTGGGCTACTTACAGACTTAAGGAATATTGTTTACACTAAATACCATTATCCCTTATAATAATAATATTACCCCTAAATAGATATCAATTCCCTCATGGACAATAAGTAGATTATTATTTTTTTTT
>RJWT010007517.1:0-27530 GCA_004365215.1 Cuniculus paca | reverse complement strand
TACCCCCCACACTTCTACCCCAACCCTCTGGCCAATTCCCTGGGCCACCTGCCCTCTGCAGGGGCTGGGGGAGGCCCCACGGCTGCACCCCTGCTGGCTGCGACCAGGGAGAGCCTGAGCCCTGAGCGCCCCTCAGGTCTGGCAGCAGCCCCTCGCCTGGCACTGCCAGGGGCTGGGGGTCCAGAGCCCACACTGGGCGGGAAGGACGACAGCGACTCGGAGCTGGAGATTACCGACGTCAGCGCCTGCAGCTCCGACAGCGAGGGCGATGAGGGCCTCCCAGTACCCCCCAAGGCCAAGGCGGGCAAAGGAGGTACTGGCAGCTGAGCCAATGTGGGGTGATGGATCCTGCCGAGGCGGGGGCCAGGAGGGCCAGCTTCGGAGCCTCAGCCATCCCGTCTGCCCTCCATGCCAGCCCTTGGCACCTGCCCAGGGCCTAGTATCCTCCTTCCCCAGCCTGACTGGGGGGGTCTCACCTTTAGGTCCATGGAGAGGGGAAGGAACCTGACGGCCTCCAGCCTCCTTCCCAGGCTCCAGTTTGAGGGGTACCCCCGGCCCCACTCCCAAAGTGCAATATGGCGCTCAGCCTCCCCTGCCTGCCCGTTGCTGTGACCTGTGTGTTTGTGTGGCCGTGTCTGACCCCTGTGACGGCCCCGTCCTGGTACCCTCCAACACAGGCCCCGCCTGGGGACAGGGAGCTCAGAGCAATAATCCCGCCCCCAGCCCCCACCCAGGAGGGGCCCCCTCCCCACTTGCTCCCCACAGCCCCCCACAGCCGCCTCCAGAGTTTACTACAAAAATAAAAGAACAGAAAGTGAGACTGGGGTCCCCCAGTGTCTCAGATGACTGGGGCTTCAGCTGGGGGCTGGGGCAGAGGGGGGCTCCTCATAGCCACTACGAGTGTGTGGGAGGCTGCTGGGGAAGTAATTGTTGAAACACACGAATGAATGAATGAACGAGTGGAAGTCAGCAGGCGGCGGCCACACACCCCACTGAGCCCCACCCCACCCTTACACGCACAGACCTCTGCTTAGATAATATATATTAAAAATAAACCTCCACTTCAGGGTATAAAAACAGCAAAGGCACTTGGGGGGGGATGGAGGGGTGGCCTCCACAGGCAATACTGAGATGGCCAGGGAAATGGGGTCACAGTGGAACCCCCTGGAATGAAGCCCTGAGTCCCCCAAGCAGAAGGCAGGAGGGAGAGAAGGCCGAGCAAGGCTGGTAAAGGAGGCGGGGACCAAGGCTGGGCCCATTCTAGGCGTGGCCCCCGGCAGCCTGGCTTCCTCTCCTCAGGCCCTTGGGGTGTGAGATGCTGCCGCAGCTGTGGGGGCAGAGTGCCCCCCCTCGTCCTCTCCCCTGTTCGTCTCTTCCTTTCGAAAGGCCTGGGGGATACAGGAGAAGGGGAACAAGGGGAGACAGATGGAAAGAGCTGAGGAGAGCGAAGGGGTTGAGAAGGCACAGGGGCAGAGAAAGGAACTGACAGAGGCAGAGACCCAGACACGGGAGGTGGAGCGGGAGGCACAGAGATGGGGCCGTGAGAGACAGGTGCCCACTCTGCCCCTTGGTGCAGCTGCCCTGCTCACTCACCTGCCCGGGCAGGCACCTCATGTGTAGCCAGGCTGGGGGACAGGGCTCCCCCCGAGCTGAGCCAGGAGGGGCCGCAGGCGGCAAACTTCCTCCTCCAACTCCTAGTGGGGGGGGTCATCAATGAGGGTGGTGCCCCCTCCTCACAGTGTGCCCAGGGCTCCCTCCCCCAGCCACACCTCCAGCTGCTTTATGGCCTCCTCCAGGCTGAGCAGGTGCTCCTGAATTTCCTGGGTCTGCGCAGGGCCCAAGGGGCCACCACCTGGCACCCCATCCCCGTCATGGGGAGGCCCCGCCCCGCTGTCTTCCTCCGTGGGTAACAGGAGCTGCTTCAGGGACAGCACTGGCCGGGGACAAGGGAAATGGAGCAATGAGAGGCAGGGGCTGCCGCTGGGGTCCAGGATGGACAGGGAAGGCCGAAGCCAAGGGCCTGGTGGGTGGGGAGGATGCAGGGGTGAGGCTGGGGCCAGGGCTGGGATGAGGTAGGAGGGTACTGCAGACAAAAAGGCTGAATTTAGGGCTAAGATGGGGGTTACGGTTAAGGGGTGCAAGAAGAAGTGGGGCTTGGACCACTCAGGATGGTGGTGCAGACTGGGTGGCCTCGGTGCATCTGTTTTCTGGTGGTTGGACAAAAAGGGACTGGAAATAGGAAGCCTTCTAGTTGGAACAGAGGCACCGTTTGGCCAGCGGCTGTCCTGGAAAGGGCAGGGCTGGGCTACCTTTCTGTAGGGCCGTAGCAGCGAGCTGCCCCTCAGGGCCTGGTCTGCAGAAGGGCTGGAGGTCGCTGAGTATTCTCTCAGTCTGGGCTGGTGGGCAAATGGGGGTACTCAGATTGGATTGGGTATACCATGGACAGCTCCCATCACCTCTGATCCCCAACCCAATGCCCCTCTGTTCTCACCATCGGCTGGAGGCACCTCCCGGCCACCATTGCCATTCTCAGAGCTGCTGAGCAGGGGCTCTCGGGTGCTGGGGGGAGGAAGTGCTCAGTGACCCCACGCTCCTGGCTCTGGGGGGCAGCCAGGGCAGGGAGAGAGAGAGCTGGAGGTGGGGAGACGGGATAGTCCGGAGACAGAGACAGAGGTGGAGGCCAGGACACAGGGAGACAGAGAGGCCCCGACAGTGGAAGACAGAGGCCTGGAGATAGGAGACAGCCGTGGTGGGGTCGGCATGCGTGCGCGCGCGCACACACGCACACACACACACACACACACACACACACTGAGCTGGGACTGGGGCTTGGGGTCTGGGGATACACCGGGAAGCCTCGCCATCCTTCCAGCTCCCTCCCTGGTCCCCCTCACCTGCTTGGGCTGGCCCGGGGCTTAGGGCGGGAGGCAGGGGCAGGGACCTTTAGGGATCCAGCAGTCTCAGTGATGAGGGTGCACCAGCTGGGGAGACAGGCCCAGGCCAGGCCCAGGCCCAGGAGGGTCAGCACCTCCAGACCTGTGCAGGGCCTCCCACACCCACACTGTCCCCACGGCCCCCTCTCACTTCTTCCGCTCCGACACCGTCTGTGCGACCAGCTCGTATATCTGGGCCTCCTGGTCCCAGGTAAAAATGACGTAGAAAGCTTTGTGATCTGTTGGGCGGGTGGGGAGAAGCGGCTCAGGGCCAGGGCCTCCCAGTACGCACCCCTTCCTGAGCAGACGGAGGCCGGGACGCCCCAGAGATGCAATTCGCCCTTCACTGTCTGTCTCCCAGGCCCACATGCTCTCTCTATCCACCCCTCTCCATCCTGATCCCGCCACGCAGCAAGGCCCCTGGCTGGCTGTACCTACAGAAGCCCCCAGACGCCCCACCGTCGGGCATTTCCTGCTGTCCACGGCCCTGGTGCAACCTGTGGTCAGTATGTCTGCCAGCCCCTCCTGCCTGGGTTCCCAGCTTCCAGCCCTGCACCCCACCGTTCCCAAGGGGTAGCCTGGGTGTCTTATCAAAATACCAACCTCGGTGCAAACAAATCAGGGCAGTTTCTACTTTCACACATGCCTATCATACCCTACCCCCCCACCCCTGCCTCCGCCAGCCTAGCGGGCCCGTCTAACCTCACTGACAGCCGCCCCGCCCTGGGCTGTGCCCCTGCCATGCTTACCAGTGGCCACCTCTCGGGTCATGGCGGAGGTGAGCCGCAGCACGGGCCGCAACATGGTCTTGCCGTCGGGCGTGGGTGTGAGCGTCCGGCTGTGTGACTTGAGCAGCAGCCGATCGTCCTGGCGCTGGAGCAGCAGCAGGAGGTCGTCCAGCAGCAGCACATAGACCTCTGAAGGGGCACGGCCAGTAGCTGCTCGCACCTGACCCCCGACACCCTACTTGTTGACTCCATCCCTGTCACCACCCTGGTGCTCACCCACAGCCTTGTCCTTGGTCACCCGCCACGTCAGTGGGCCCTCGTGGACCAACTTCTTCTTGGTGATGTCCAGGTTCTGGGAGCAGGAAGGAGCAGTGGTCAGCCAAGGCGAGAGGAAAACAAGGGAGAGAAGAATGGCAGGCAGGGCAGTTTCAGGGCCGCGGGGGATGGCTCTGCCCGTGCCCAGGGGAGTGAAGTCAGGAGTGGTGATGGACACCAGGCTGGAAATAATGCAGGTGCAGAGGCTCCCTGGGTCCCTTATCAGCGTGTCGGAATCCCCCAGAGACTGGGGCCAGGGTGGGCAATGGGGATGGGAGGGCAAGGCTGGCTCGCCTACCTTGAATTCGCTCAGCATGGGGTCATTGCTCTGCCGTATGTGGGACAAGTCCAGGCGCCGCTGATACTCCCTGAGCCGCTGGACCAGAGACGGGAGCATTAAGGGGACAAACCGAGCATTGGGGCTGAGTGCCAAGGTCAACTTCTGAGGGACAAGCTGAGGTCAAGCCTGACCTCCAGGGACCTTGAAGGGGAGTGGCTGAGGACCAGGTGACACTCGACACTTGGATACTCAGTGACCTCCAGGGGAGATGCTGAAGGCTGCGAGACCCCAGGACACTGGGTTGCCCTGAGGGCAGCCAAGAGCTCTGTCTAGTCTGTGGAGAAGGCAACGATGGGCCTGGGTCCCCACCGACCCCTGCCCTGGCCAGGGCCATGCTCGCTCACCAGCATGTCCTCCGTGTCACGCACGGCTTGGTTGACGTGCTGCAGGATCAGCCGGCAGCACTCAGCGGCCTTCTCCACTTTCTCTCGCTCTGTGGGCTCCTCTGCACGCAAGGGAGAGACCAGCCCCAGTGAACCCCAACCCTGAAAGCTCCTGCCCTTTGGCCGTGGTGAAGAAGGAGCGGCTGTGCACCTGTGTTCTGCCCGATGCTCTGCAGCAGTAAGGGGTACTTGGTCAGCCGCTGCATCTCGGTGGGGATCATGTCCTTCAGCTGCAGGCGGCGGCACCGCGGGCGGCTCTCGGCTTCCTGAAGGAAAACCAGTGCAGGGGAGGGGACACTGGCCCCGCCTCCATGGGCCCTGGAATCCAGCCCCCACCTTCCCCGCCCCCGGGGCCCAGCCCCAAGCCTGCTGCCCTGCGACCCTGGAGCCAAAGCCGCAACCTCACCTGCACAAAAGCAGAGAAGCGAGGCTCCTTCCGCTGTTTGGCTTTGAGCTGCTCTAAGGCATATGACTGGCGGCTGCAGAAGCGGGAGGAGATTTTCTGGAACCAGGAGCCCTCGGTACCATCAAACTACAGCAAGATTCAGGCCAGGGAAGATCTCAGATGGGACTCGAGCAGGGATGGAAGCCGGAAGTAGGGCAGCCCCCGACCCAGCCCCTGGGACTTGAGTGCAAAGGGCTCAGGCTGGGGGAGGGGACAGGGGCTGAGCAGGGCCACCCTCACCCGGGCCAGTAGCACATCTCCAATCTCCTCAATGAGGTAGCCACTCTCCTGTCTCCGCTTCATCAGACGATCCAGGAATAGGGCTACGAGGGTCAGCGAGGAAGGGGGTGCGCTGTTAGGGACTGGAAGACTTTGGTGCTGAGGTGGGAGCTGGTGGGGGTCAGGCTGCAGGTGGCTGTCTCCAGTCCTTGGGGCCAGTGAACTTGTCTCCCAGCCCTCCTGGGCTTGGACAGGGGGTCCGCCTCCCTGGGGAGTGAGCTCTGGGGATGGAGGATGGGTGGTCCCCAGACACTGCTTGTGATAGACACTCGCTCAAGGAGAACAGGCTGGATTCTGGCTCAAGGGCAACCTTAAAGCAGGGAGACACAGCCATAGGGTATGCAGGGGCCATGGCCTGGCACTCACAGTGCACCTCGATGAGCTCGTCCAGGCTGGGGAAGATGCACTGCAGGTCCTCCAGGAAGAAGAAGCCTCCTTCTGCGATGGGCTGGTAGAAGAGGTCGTGCAGCACCCGCAGCATGCGCACATGGGCCGCCTCTGTCACCAGCAGCTCTGTGGGAGCCCAAAGCAGGAAGCGTCACTGGGGAGGGTGCAAACTCAGGGGTCAGCCTCCGGGGTGGGCTGAGAGAATGAGAAGGGGGAGACAGAGCCTGAGGGGGTGAAGAAGGCTCCTAGAAGTTGGAGGGGGGCACACTCTGTCTTGGCAGGGTCGTTCTCCCCCTAAGTAGCTATTGAGGATTCTCAATCCACCGCCTTCCCCTTTGGCCCTGGCAGTCAGTTAGCGTGGCCAGTGGTTCAAGTGTGCTTATCACTGAACTTTCAGTGATAAAACAGGGCAAAGGAGCCGGGTGTGGTGGTGCACGCCTGTCATCCCAGCAAGAGGATCTCAAGTTTGAAGCCAGCCTGGACTACATAGTGAGACTCTTTCTCAAAAAAAAAAGAAAAAAACAAAAACAAACCAGAATTATAACCAAAAAGTATTTACCTATTGCTTTAAAAATTTCCTCCTCTTTTTTTTTTTTTTATTTTTTGCAATGCTGAGATGCTAGTGCACGTGAATGCTAGGAAAGTGCTCTCTACCATTGCCCAGCTGGCGCCCCACAATATTTTTTTTTTTTGGTACTGGGAATCAAACTCAGGACTTGCGCTTGCCAGGCAGGTGTTGTGCCACTGAGCTGTATCCCTGGCCCTTTTTTTTTTTTTTTTTTTGTCTTTTTGAAACAGGGTTTCACTGTGCAGTTCAGGGTGGCCTTGAACACACTTTGCAGCTCCAACTGGTCATAAACTTACAGCGATCCTCCTGCCTCAGCCTCCCATGTGCTGGGATTATACGTGTGTACCACCACACCCAGCAGCCCCCAAAATTTTGAATGAGCACATTTCCTACTACTGAGTAATCTGTAAACATACTTTCAAGCAAGCTTCCAAAGTTTTTCTGTCTTTGCTACCACTTCTCTTCTACACAATTAGGAGACATGGGGAAAAAAAAACCAAAAACCAACATGAAAATGATGTATCCATCATCTTTCCACCCAGAAGCAAGCACTGATAATATACTGATTATTTCCCCAAACTTCCCTGTGGGAACCCTTTTGTCCCTAAAGCAGTAAGATCACACTAACAGTAACAATCCCAGTAAAAGACTTCCTCTGTCCACAGTACAGTGAGCACTTCATAAATATTATTGTATTTTCACAACAATCTTTCATTTATTTGTCTGTTTCTGAAGTTTTTCTTTCTTTTTTGTTTTTGTTTTATTTAGGTTTTCTGAGACAGGGTCTTACTACATAGTTCAAGCTGGCCTTGACTCACAGCAATCTTCCTGTCTCAGCCTCCTGAGTGCTGGGATTATGGATATGCACCACTGCACCTGGCTAGAGATGCGTTTTTTATTTTTGTTTTTTCAGACAGGGTCTTATGTGGCCCAGGCTGGTCTCTAACTCATGATCCTCCTGCCTCAGCCTCCCAAGTGCTAGGATCAGTCATCCACTAACACGAAGAGATTAGAAATGCAATTTGAATAGTTTCTGGCTTTCTTTTTTCCTTCCTGGTGCTGAGGATAGAACCTAGGGTCTTGCACCTGCTAGGCAAGTGCCCTACTGTACTCTTCCCAGGCCCATTTCTGGCTCCTAACATCAGCACTATTTGCTCCAAATCGTTTGCGAATGTCACTTTGACAGTCACATTCATGTTCCATCTCATGGCTGTTGAACAATTTACGTAACCAGCTGTCCTCTGCTGGAAGCAGGCTGCCCTCGAAAGCGCTCCTGGGTAAATCCACACTGAACGGGCTATCTCCACCTCCGCCACAGTTGGACTGTGTCCCTGCCTGCAGTGGGGGCGTGGGGCACTCACCGCTGATGACCTCCTGCCGCTTCACCTGGCTCTTGGGCAGGCTGAGCAGGGTGTCTGGAGGGACGAGCTCCCGCCAGCCAGGGGGCTCTTCCGGTTCCAGCTCCAGTCCTGACCTCCCTGGCTCCCCCTCATCTCCAGGCTCTGGGCTGTGGACAGAGGCTTTGCTAGGACCCCACTTTGGGGCACCCCATGGAGGAGCACTCAACTCCTTAGTGTCAACCTCTCTCAGTGGCCTTGGCATTTGATGCCCCCTGGGTGGACCAGTCCTCAAATCTCTTGACAGAAGTTTCCCATTCCCTCCGCCTCCAAGGCCCATGACCACACCTGGCCCTCAGTGACCTCAGCATCTGCTACCTGCTTCTCTGCCTCTGACAACCCCCTCCCAACTTTCCAGGTTGCCTCAGTGCATGGGGCAGGGGGTGACGTACGTGGCTCGTCGGGCAGGGCCAAGCACGGCCGTGGCGGAGCTGGGGTCCATGTCCACGTCGCTCCGGGAGCGGCCCCCACCCCGGCCCTTAGCCCCGAGGCTGCCCCGGGAAGGCCGGCGGCGGTCACTCACCCGCAGGCTCTCTGAGCGCCCCAGACGCCCCGACAGCCTGGACCCCGAGGCCAAAGACAGAGACACAGGCCAGGACAGAGACCAGGACAGGGACAAGGACAGGGATGGTGGAGACCCAGTCAGTGACAAGAAGACCAGGATAGGGATAGGGGAGGCCAGGACAGGGATTGGGACAGAGGAGACCAGGACAGGGAAAGGGAAAGACCAGGACAGGAAAAGACCAGGACAGGGACAGGGACAGGGACAGGGACAGAGGAGACCGGGACAAGGACAGGGAAAGGCCAGGACAGGGAAAGACAAGACAGGGACAGGGACAGAGGAGACCGGGACAAGGACAAGGAGACAAGGACAGGAACAGAAGAGACCAGCACAGGGACAGAAGAGACCAGGACAGGGACAGAGACCAGGACAGGGACAGGGACAGTGACCAAGACCAAGATGAAACATGCAACAGAAGAGAGAGAAGAGTCAGGAGCAGTGGGATTTTTGGGGAGCTGGACAGTGAGGGGGAGCAGGAGGGGTACTGAATTGGGTGGTGGTGGGGACCCAGTGTGGCACACAGGACTGACCCCCCTCCCTTCCCTGAGGCAGGGGGACAGGGACAGAGGAGGGAAGGAGGATTTTGATACTTAGCTCTTCAACTGGGAGGGTGACGTCCCCACCCACCCCTCGCAGGGGGTAAAGGGGAGGGGGTGGCCATGGGGAGGGAGGGGGGCTGGGAGAAATGGGGGAGGGGCTAGCCCTCCCCCGACCCAGGGCCCAGGCACCCACCTCTTCCACTTTCTGGGGAGAGAGGGCACAGGGTCAGAGATGGGCCACAGGGAACCGATCCACCCCCGCCCCGCCAGTGGGCCCCTAAAGCAGCGGCACGAGGACAGGCAGGGGGCAGAGCCTGCCCCCCAACTGTGAGGGGGACAGGGCCCCCAGGGCACGGAGCAGAGGAAGGGGGTGAAGGACACTAGTAGCAGGAGCTAGGCGGGCAGGCGGGGGCTTGGAGGAGAAGGGGTGGAAAATGAGAGGTCGGGAGAAGCCAAAGGAGTGAAGAGCGAGGGAGAGGGGAGCGAGAAGGGGAGGAAAACCGGCCAGGAGAGGCTGGGCACGGAGGAAAAAAGGGAGGAGAAACAGCAGCAAACGAGGAAGGAGAGGAAAGAGGGGAGATAAAAAGAAGGAAGGAAAAGAAGAGGAACAAAGGAAGGAGGAGAAAGGAAAGGAGCAAGAGACCCAGAGAAAAGCAGAAGGGGCCAGGCAGCGGAGACATGGCTTGGGGACAGGCAGTGCACAATGGCAGCAGCGATCTCCACCCACACCCCTCCCCAGCCCTGATGAGCTGAGCCCGCCGCACCGCCCCACAGCACCCCAGCAGGGTACCTCTCTGTCTCAGCACCCTCCTCTGTGCTCTCTGGGGACACCAAAGATTCCTGGCTCATCGGACCCTGTGGGGGCGGGTCCCCCAATTCCAGAGGGGCATCCACACCTGCAGGAGAGAAGGGGCTGGCTGGAAGGCTCCTGGGAGGGTGAGAGCCACCCTCCGGGGGCCTCAGTGTCCCAGGCTGTGGAATGGAGGGGCTAAAGCATCCAGTGTCTGGCAGACACCATGCAATGGTTCCAATCAGACTTCAAAGAGGAACCGACAGATGTTCAGATCACTGAGAACCGACAGATGTTCACTGGGGCTGGCTGGGGCCAAGTGGATGGAGGTGCTTGAGAACTAGGGTATCCCCCACATATATCACCCAACCCGACTGAAGCCCCCTGAGGGTGGGAGGGGAGGGAGAAGACAGAGCCTCTGTGCCCATTCATTCTCTGAGGGGAGGAAAATAGGGCTCAGAGAGGGGAGTGATTTCCAAAATACACTGTGGTAAGCTTCAGAGTGGGGATCTGAACCCAGGCCAGGATGAGCAGCTGTATGAGCCCCAAGGGGCTGAGGACCATGTAGCTCTGAGGAGTGTGACAAGTGACACTAGCTAGGCTGTGGGGCTCCCCACCCACAGGTGCAGAAATGTTCAGAGGACTGACTTGCCACCACTCACGGAGGTTCTGGGAAACCAAGCCCAGTGGCTGATGGAAATGCAGTGCAAGGACAGGCGACCTGGCACCAGGAAGGAAGTCACAGCCCAGGAAGGAAGCCATGATGGTTATTAACACCAGAGGCCTTACCCTCCACAATGGTGCTTCTGCCCTGGGCCTGGAGACTCACCAGGTTCCCGGTCTGGGCTGTCCCCAGAAACAGGGTTCAGAGACACTCCAGAGGTGTCCTGGCCAGGACCCCCTACATTCCGGTCCCGAGATGAGACCCCAAGGCCTCCCTTCCGGTCTGTAGGGCCTGGCTTGTCAGCTGGGGAGACAGCAAGGGAGAAGGAAGGGAAATGAGAGAGCAGTGACTCCAATCTATAACTGCGATGTGTGCTCCTGCCTCTCTTCCTCATCACAGGGGAACCCTTCTCCCTCAAACAAAGGGGTCTAGGCTCAACCCTCCTTCCTCAGACCTGGGGCGTCCAGGCCCGGCCTCCTCCCTCAGACCCAGGGGTCCAGGCCCGGCCTCCTCCCTCAGACCCGGGGGTCCAGGCCCGGCCTCCTCCCTCAGACCCGGGGGTCCAGGCCCGGCCTCCTCCCTCAGACCCGGGGGCCCAGGCCTGAGCCCTTCTTCTCTAAGGTCCCAGGATGGATGACTAAAGGTCCATTACCATCAACCTCATTTTTGAGGTGTCGAAAATCTGGAGCTGAAATGAGAGAGGGACAGTGAGGCGAGTGTAGTCCAGGAAGCGGAGGATGGGGCAGAAGCCAGCGCCACCTTACCCTGGTTCTCTCCTCGGTTCCAGCGGGCAGCATCTAGGATACTGCTCAGGCCTTTCTTGGTTTTGGGAGGCTCATCCGACCGCCGGTTCCCCATCACCTGAGGGAGGCGGGGGAGAGGATGGTAGCATTTCCAAGATACACAAAGCAGAATGGGACCCCAAGGGTCCAGGTCTCTAGGCTTGCCCAGGGGATGGCTGGAGAAGAAAGGGCCAAGCTTGGTCAGCACCTTTTTCCGGAAGAAGTTCCTCCCTGACTTCTTATCCCCGCTCTTGGTCCGGACCCCAAGGTGGCGCATGTACAGGCTGATGGAGGTGACCACAGCAGCACTGCAGGGAGTAAACGGTGAGGGCTCCATCGTACACATACGGGTACGTGGATACTTGCCTTTACCGCCCCATCCCACAACCACTTCCTGAGGTTCTGGGTAAGTTCCACAGGACAGGGGCAGGGAGTCCCAGGGAACCGACCACCTCTCCCCACCATGGTCTCCACCCCTATCACCTCTTGTCTTCATCGCTAGAGATGGTATGTCTGTGGGGAGAAAAGAGAAGTGTGTGATGGAGTTGCAAAGCCCTGGGCCACTGTCATCCTACACATTACCTCTATGTTACTGGCTCTGGGGTAGGAAGGTAAGGGGAGGCAGAAAGGGGGCTGCCACTCCTGGGAAGGTCTGTCACAGTGAGGGAGAAAGGTCTCTCCTCCTCATGGTGGGAAGCAGAAGGAGAACCCAGTGCCAAGCCCGAACACAAAACCATGGAGAAGACCCAGAAACTGCAAGGGAGCTCCAAAGTCGGGAGGGAAAGAGCCAGGGCAGGGGAAGAGCCCAAACGCTACGCGAGGCACCCTGGCCCTGGGTGGGGATGGAGCCCACTCACTGCGTCTCCTCCAGGTGGCTCAGCAGCCGCTCGGCCACGTGCCGCTCCCGGGCCTCATAGGTGGCTCTGTCGCGCCCGACCCAGGCCTCCAGCTGGGACAGCTCCTGCTCCCAGGGAGTCATGCCCATGAGCCGCTTGGAGCGGAAGTCCTCCAGCTGCCGGCTCACGGCTGCCTGCTGGAACTGCACCACCTCCTGCGTGAAGCGCCGCTGGAGGTCCTCAGAGAGGAGGTCAGGCCGTGTGCGGTCTGCAGTGACACACGTGGTACTGGGGGCCAGTTCCCTGGGCCAGGCTCCAGCCTGCTCAGACCACAGGCCCCACCCACCTGTGGACTCTGACAGCCATGCTCCTTGGGCTGCCACCGTCAAGAAAGAATAAATGAATGACCGCTGGCTTCCAGCCAAGGCTTCCTGGGAGGAAATCCCTGCCATGATCCTCCCTCATCCCCAGTGCCCTCCTGTGTCCTTACCAAGTTCAAAGGCAACGCCGGAAGGGACTGGTACCCGCAGAACCTGCTCAGGGGAGAGACTGGAGTGAGGGGAGGCCCTGCGAGTAATGCAAGTGTTGCCCAGGAAGCCTGGTGGGGGTGAGGGTCTGAGTGCCGCCTCAGTGGTCAGACGTTGGGAGGCACATGGTGGTTCCCTAGGACCAGCAAGTTGTTGGGGACAGGGGCAGCTTGAAGGAGTCTCTCACCGCGGTCTTGTCCAGGAAGGTGTGGTAGAAGTCAACAAAAGCCTTCTTGGCCTCCTTGGGGCCCAGGGAGCACAGTATGTCCGCGTGCAGGCAGCAAAGCTGGAGCGACAAAGAATGCTGCTCTCCTCCCTCCCTGCACCCAAACTACCCCATGCCACCTCCTCTGAGAAGCTCTTCCTAATCTCTACCCCCACCATCCAAGCACCGTCTCCCTTACAGTCTCCTCAGCGCCACCATTATGAGCATTTCCTAATTTTCTGTCCTTCAATGTGGTTCTTTTTTTTTTTTTTTTTGCCTTACCAGGGATTGAACTCACAACCTTGTGCTTGCCAGGCAGTCGCTTAGGCCACTGAGCTAAATCCCTGGCCCTTGTCTTTTTGTGACAGGGTCTCACTATGCAGTTCAGGCTGGCCTTGAGCTCACTTTGTAGCCCAGGCTGGTCTCAAATTCACAACGATCCTCCTGTCTCAGCCTCCCGAGTGCTGGGATTACAGGCGTGAACCACCATGCTCGGCTTCAATGTGGTTCTTTGTGATCCTCTTTACTACTACGACTACTAGCTGCATCAAGGGCTTGGTGTACACAAGACACAGTTCTAAACCCTTGACATACATTAATTAACCTGTTCAATCATAGGGACCACTCTTATCCCCATTTTACAGATGGAAAACTGAGCTCAGGATGACTGTTCAAGGTCAGACAGCTGACAAGTGGCAAAGTGTAGAATCCAGATGTCGGCAGCCCTGTCTCTGCGGCACACTATTGTCTAGAAACATGATGAGGAACTAAAAAGTTTGTGTGTGAGGGTGGCAGTGAGGGGTAGGTCCTGATTCTTGTGTCATCAGATGGGGGTCTATAAATGGAGAAGCAGTACTTTTCTGAACAATGCAGAGAGCGGACCAACTGGTAATTTCCCAAATTATTTTGCTTGGCATCAGGATTATCAGCCTTTACAGGCCAATGGGCCTTTTCTGCACCCCAGGTGCCCTCCCTGCAACTTCTTTCTGTCTCCTAATTTTCTGGAGGGGTCTGGTGTGAACTTCTCGCAGCACAATGCTCCATATATCCCCTGGCTCTTGGCCTGGGCTGTACTGGGTCTATTAGGGACAAGGTCCTTGTCTACAGACCCCCGTTAGTCAGTCCTGTGGCTTCTCCTTCCTAAGTCAGTCCTCTAGACTCCACATGCGTTTCTCATTGCATGGTCCTGCATACACAACTCCCAGGTACCTTCTGCCTGGTGCAGCAAGTTTCTGGGTTAGTGATGCCAGAGGGGCTGCTCGTGATGGTTTTCTTATTTCTCAATCAAAACTTGGGCACCATCTAGGCCTGGGATCACTAACAGCTTTCTCCCAAGCATCAGCCCTGAATGGTTGCCTGGTGATACCTGCCAAGAGGGCTATGCTGATTCCCCCTCCAGGGTCCAGGGGAGGACCACTGTCATTGATGCTGCTCCGGGCAGGAAGGGGACTGGACATGGTTTCTGCCACGCTGCTGGGTTCTCTGCTGCTGTCTGCATGGCCCCACTGTGCGCGCTGCCCTGGCCTGTGCTTGCTGTTTACACGGGGCACTCACACGATGTCTAGATCACACAGTGTTTCTGTCCTCCGGGCAGCTGTTCTAGATCTTGTGCTGTGTGTTCTGGAGCTGGCGCCCAGACCCTCCTGGCCCGCCCTCATTGGTCCAGCCCTCTGAAAGCCCTGGCCTATCCCAGCTTCGACCCTCCCTGGCCTCCCTAGCCACGCCCTCACCAGGGGTCCAGGCTCGAACTGCAGGGCCACGTGCTGCAGGAGGGCCATGAGGTGAGCCGGGCGCTGCTTCACCTGCTCCAGGTTCTGGAACTGGCTGTTCTGCTCCTCCGAGTGCTGGGTGTGGAAAGGGAAGCTGAGTGCCACGGGGGTAGAAGGAGGGGCCTTGGGCTTTACCCTCCTTGGTCCCTAGCAACCTTTCAAATGGATCCAAGCTGGGGAAGCTCCCAGAAGTGGTGATGCATCTATGCTGTCATGGTGACAGTCAGGGCAGGTGTTTGGGAAGAATGGATGAGATGTGATGCTAACATCAGTGGCAGAAGTTAGAAGAGAAGGAAGGAGGATTTGCGCAGGGGGCAGTGACAAACTGTGGCTACAGGAAGAAGGGTGGGAGTTCATGCTGGATGGGACACTGAGGATGGGGAGAAGAGGAAGTTGGTACTAGCAAGATAAGAGGTGGGCAGTGGGGACACGGACACATCTGAGGATAGAGAAGTGGCCCTGCAATGGCAGGGACAGTACTGAGGATAGGACAGACTCCTTTCCACCCCATTTCCGCTCACCGTCTCCAGCTCATTCTCAAAATCCTCATCCTCAGCCCCGATGATGCTGACAGACACCATGCCGGGCCGGCGGAGCCCTACAGCCTATGGAAGGGGAGGATTCAGTCCACGGTTTCCCTAACTCGCAGGCCCCAAGTTCTCTCACCCTTGCTCGCCTGCTCTCGGCACTCACCGCCTGAGGGGCAACGTCTTCCATCTCCAGGGCTCTGCAGGGCTGGGGAGAGGGGGCGCTGTGGTTAGGGGAAGCTAAGGGCATCGGGAGGAGGCACACAGAGGCGGTTACTCATAGATTCCTGGCCCAGGTGTGAAGGTGAGTAAACAGCCACCCCCTGTCCCAGCCTCCGCAGCTCAATGGGGCCTCTGTGCCGCACAAAGAGCCCTTCAGAGGCCAGCCAGGGGCGGAGAGCCCAAGGACTGAAGCCTGGCAGGGAGTGTAGGCTGGAGGCCCAGAAGCCTGGGTCCCCGAGAGGGCTGTGGGTGAGAACAGGCAATTTAGGGTCCCTAGAGGAGGAGGGACCAAGGGGCTGGAGGCTGGTCCCCAAGAGAGCACGGCCTCCAGACAAGCGGAGCCAAAGGAAAGGTTAAAGGGCAGGTCGGAAGGAGAAGACTGGGCTGTGGGGGGCTCTCCTCTGATCTGTGACAGGGCCGGGCCAGGATGTTGCCTCTGAACCCACCGGCCCCACTTCCTGTGACAGGAAGTCAAATGGCAAAGCCCCAACCTCCAACTCTCTCCGAGAAAGAAAACAAAACTCTGAACTGCCTCTCACGGACCCAGAGTCCCCAACTGAGAGGTTCTTCTTCTCCTCAGGTACCGCCTATCCTTCCTGATTTCTGGTCCTCAAAACAAGGGACAGCCCACTCCCAAGATGTGCACATCTCCCTTCTTCCATCCTATCTTGTCTTGCCTGCTCCCCAACGCTGTCTCTGTCTGGGGTCTGCCTCTTCTCCCCGGTGCCTCAGTTCTCTTCCCTGTCCTCCCCCTTTTCTGCCTCTCTCCTCTCTTCTCCTGTCCGTGCGCGTCCTTCCACTGCCCTGACTCTGGCTATGTCTCATCTCTCTCCACTCCCTTTTTTCTCCCGTCTCGGTCTCTACCATGTTTGTCTCCTCTCTAGTCTCCACATCTTCCTCAGTCTTTCCAAGGACATCTGTGTCCCTGATTAGTCTGACAAATGCCATGAGAGCTGGGGCATGGGAAGTTGTGGAAAGAGAAATGGCGTTGACCAGTAGGGGGCGGCTCCCCACACCCCAAAGCTATTTATATCTCTCACTGCCTGGGCTCCACCCTTCTCTTTCTACAGACCTCCTCCCTAGTAGTCAATAAATGGTAGCTATGATTGTGGAATACAATTGCTAAACAGTGATGCTTTCTGGAGTGTCTAAATGCCATCCTGCAGGCATGATTTTTTTATTCTTTTTCATGAAGTGTACCTGTCCACCATGCAGGCTAGGGTAATTTCAAGTTTTGAGTGTTTGTTAAATGTTCACATAAATAAATTTGCAAACAAAAGCAGAAAGAAAAGTAGTAATTATTTATTATGAGGACTAAACTGACCCAGTGCTTACAGTGTGCTAGGCACTGCTCGAAGTGCTTGCCATGTATTAACTCAGTTAACTCCCCAAACCGCAAGCACCCCCATGCTAGTCTCATTCTCACAAGAGATGGAGATGTTGTCATGAGGCCAGCAGCCACAACTTCTGGGCTAGAAACCACAACCAGGGACATGGAGGGCCCATGGACAGATACACACTTGGGGTCAGAGAGGTTCAGCTGAGGCAGAGAGAGCCCAAAGGAATGAAAGAGGAGCTGGGAGTAGACAGCTCAGTGGCAGAATGCTTGTCCAGCAGGCATGAAGCCCGGGTATGATCCCCAGCATTGCAAAATGAAACAGAACTAAACATTTAAAAACAATGCCCAGTGCCAGGCCTTGAATCCTGCACTTGACAAGCATTATCCGCCCCCCCTTCTTTTCAGGGATGGAACCCAGGGTCTTGCACATGCTAGACAAATGCTCTATCAATGAGCTATAGCCCCAGACCTTTAAAATTTTATTTCGTGAGAAAGTCTAGCTAAGTGTCCCAGGCTGGCCTCAAACTTTCAATCTTTCTACTTCAGCCTCCCCAGTAGCTAGGATTACAGATGTGTGCCACTGTGCCCAGCCAAGCATTATCTCCTTACTCCTCATCACAATAATATGAAATAATAGCTCACACTTAAGGTGTGTTTAGTATGTGTCAGATACACCATTAATGCTTTCCAGGTGTTAATTCATTTAATTCTCTCAATGACTTCATTAGACTAGTATTCTTCTGGTTTGCTTTACTTTTCTTATTTTCTTGGGCTTCTATTATTCTTATCTCCATTCTACAGAGTTGGAAACTGAAGCACACAGCTCATGAGGGACAGAGCAGGATTCAGACTCTGAGTGTCTGGCTCTATACTTTATGCATGTAGTAGACTGTTGCTTCACAGCTTGGGGACTTGGCCTCCTCATTCCATCCTTAAGACTAAAATCTGAATCAAACCTTTTAGACACATCAGGTCTCCTTATTGTGCCCAGGAAAGTCAGGGGTATGCGGCTGCTGTGGCCTGGGCAGGAACACAGGTTGGGTTTAGCTGTTTCACAGAGCCTTAGGGCTCAGAGAGGACTGGGAGTGGAGTGAGAGGGAGCGTTTAGGATATGAGAGGGTATGTTTAGGGTATGAGGTGAGAGGGTCCTACAAAGGCTGTCAGGGGAGATGGATCTGCAGGCAACCTATAAAGCCTGAGGTCCAGCAGAGGGAGCACTGTGAGGAGGACGCTCTGAGGGGTCAGGACAGGTTTAAGGTCCATGGAGTGGGGCTCCTGGTGCACAGTGAGCGCACGTGGGTGCCTGGGTTTTATTAGGTCTACAAGCTATTGAGCAGATGACCCAAGGTCTCCAAGAACCTCTGGGATCCCTGAAGAACCTCAAATGGGTTCCTAGAATACATACAGCCCCAGATTCTATTTGACACACGGAGGCGTCTAAAGAATACCAGGATCAAATGGATCATGATTCTACACAGAAAGTAGACAGTCTATGGAACCCCTGGGGACTAAACAGGGGAGCCAAGTCTATAGAGGTGTGCGGTGGGTCTCAAGATCTGTAATTCTACAAAGGTGTGGGTTCAGTCCTCGGGATGGGCCCCTATAGGCCCTGGACTCCAAATCTATGAAAATTCCACGTTATAAGAAATCAGGTCCCTATGGGAGGCTAGCCAGAACCTGGAAGATCTGTGAGACCGTGTAAGCTATGTGGGAAGTGGCGGGTCTTCACGTACCCCAAATCTTATTCGAGACGTGGCGGGTCTACACCAGCCCCAAGTCCTGCAGTGGAAGTGGCGCTGGGCACAGCCAGGGATGACTTGCAGAGTCAGGGTCTTATGTCCGCCGGGGGCCGCGTCCCTCACCTGCTCCGGCGGGAAGCGAAGCCACTGCAGCCGCCGGAACCGAAGCCTCCTCGCGCTGGCTCCAGGCTTCCCCACCCCCGCCGCCGAGTCTCTCTAGCAGCCTCACAGGCTACCTTTGCGCACAGCTCCACTCCTCCCGCTCGCCGCTCTAGCGAGGCTCGTGCTAGGTTCCTACCCTGGAGACTCTACTCCTCCTCCGGCCTCTCTAGCGCTCTATTCCGCCACGCTGGCCAGATAGAGCCGCTCTGGCCTGTCTAGGAGGGCCGACGTTTCCGCATCTCTACTGCCTGTGTCACTCTTCCGGGCCCCGCCCCCCTCCCCCGGCGGGCGGTGCAGAGGGCTCAATCTGAGATCTCAGAATTGGTGCAACCCCATATCTCCTGATCTTGCACTGAGCCTCATCGTCCTATCTGACTCCCCAACTCGGGGACCAGCTGAATTTCCAAAGCTCGTACATCAGTTCCCTCTGCAGCCCTGTTATGCCGGAGAGCAAAATCTTGGGTTTGAGGATAGCTTTCCCTCTGACAGCAAAGTAACTTCCAAACAAAAACCAAATCAAAACAAAAAGCTATTACCGCTCCCCAGCCCTTAGTCTTCCCAGCTCTCTTCCCTACACCCACTTTCCAGAGAACAGCTTCCCAAAAACGTTTTCAGCGGAGAGTAGCGGCTCACGCCTGTAATCCCAGCACTTGGGAGGCTGAGGCAGGAGGATCGCCTTAAATTCGAGGCTGGCTTGGGCGATACACTGTTCAAGGCGAGACAAGTCACAAACCCTTTCAAAAGCTCTCTGCAACTCAGTTCCCCAGCTCTGGGCGTTATGTTTCTTTTTATGTAGCCATAAAACACGAGGATAGGAGGGCAGGGCTTAGCGGGAAGCACCTGCGAGTTCAAATCCCAACTGCACACTGTTTCAAGGAGTGTGTCGGTGCCGCGGGTCAGTTCAGGCACCCTGGCCCTCAGTTTCCCCACCCGTACAATGGGTGTGAGCTTCCATCCTCCGTCCAAGCACTGAGAGACTTGACCCCGGCCTCGCACCGTGCGTCTCCACCTACTAGGTACTTGGCAGATGTGTGTCACTTCTTTGCCCCTTAGATGGGGAAACTGAGGCCGCGCGGGGGCGGTCGCTGGCTGCCGGCCCCAGAAGGTCCCTCGGCTGCCGGCAGCGTCCCGGGTCCCTCCCTCCCTCCTCCTCCCCGCTTCCCCCGGCCGCCGAGGGGAGGAGGCCGGGCGGGGCCAGGGGCCGCGTACCTGGTGTCGGCGCGGGGAGGTGGCCGGCGGGGCGCCCGAGGTCGGGCTCGGCGATCCCGGCCCTGTGTCCCGGCTCCCGCTTCCTGGCTCGGCGGGGCAGGAAGTTGGGGCGTTTTTCCGGAGGCCCCCGCCTCGGCGCCCCTCCCCGCTTCCTGCCCGCTCCCCGCGCCCGCCCGGCACCTCCGCTTCCTTCCCCTTCTCGCCGCCCGCCGGCTCCTCCTTTCCCCGGGGGTACAAGCCCCGCCCGGCCTCCCGGCTTTGTCTATCTGTCTGTCTGCGAGCCCGGCGCAGGCTCCCCGGCCCTCGATTCCCCGGCCCCGGCGGGCGGCTTCGCCTGGCAAGACCCGCCGTGCGCTCCGCCGCGCGCCGCAGCCTCCCCGTGCGCCCTCGCGCTTTCTCTTCCCTCGAGCCTCTGAGTCCCTGTCTCTCACGCCCTTCCTCGGATGCGGTCTTTGCCTCCCTGGCCCTGCTGCTCTTCCTCTCCCAGAGTACCGTTGCGTCCTCATTTTTCTGCATCCCGACCCGGACCTCGGCCCCTTACCCACCTGTTGCTTTCCCTCGAAAGCAACTGGCTAGGGTCAGTCTCTGCGGACCCTTCTTTCCTTCCCCGACTCAGTCTCCATAGCGCTGTCCCTCCAGTCCCGTGTCTCCTGACCCTCTCTCCTTTCACTTGCTTCCTCTCTGGCACTGTCTCTCAGGTCGCTGCCGCTATCTTCCCTATGCCAGTGACTTGTCAGGATGCCTCTCTGTCACTATCTGCACCCTCCCCAGGTGAGAGCCACAGGTTCCAAATCCATCTCTGCAAGTCTACCCGTGGGGGAATTCAGTACCAGCCCACAAGATAGCCCTGTTTCCAGAGCTCAATACACGTAAAATTGTTAGTAATGCCAAGCGTGATGGTGCATGTCTGTAATCTCAGTATTTGGGAGGCCGAGGCAGGAGGATCTCTGTGAGTTCAGGGGAAGCAGGGCTAAACAGTTCCATGCCAGCCTGAATTACATTGCAAAACCCTATCTCAAAAAAACCCGTTTGCTTAGGGACACAATGTGGGTGGTGCAGTGGAAGGGAGCCCTTTTACCGGGGTGGGGACTTACCCAAGGGACTTCCTGTTTTGGGGAGGAGTGGAGACTAAGACTGGCTACAGGTGTGGGGAGTGGGTAGGGGATGACTTGGGCACAGAATCCTGGGTCTGAAGGAGGAAGAGGAGGAGAAGGCTTAGGCTGGGACTCCCTGGGTCCTGGGAAGGAGGGAGACATCTTTATGAGATCCATGACTCCCGTCAAGCTCTGCAGTTGGGAAGGATTTATTATCACTAAGTGGCCGTGACAGATCTGGGAGGAGGGGGTGACACTAAGAGGCTGCTGCAATCAGCTCCCCTAGAGGCAGCGATTAAGGGCTCATTACCCACTGGGGAGGGAGCCTGGGAAAGACAGCAGGGGGAGGACTGGTTTAGGTGGGGATTGGGACACTCCAGGGGGAAGCTCCCAGGGAGGAGGAGAGGGCATGTTCCAGGGGAATGAGGAGAGACACTGGAGGGGGGTGCACAGCGGGCAGTGGGGTCCTGATGTGTGGGGGTGCTGGTCATGGCTTCTCCAGCTGGACATCTCCAATGTGGAGGCTGCCCACATCCTGGTAGGTGCCCTGGAGGCCCCGGGAGATGTCTTCGTACATGGAGCAGTCATCGAGGTTCAGGCCCTGGGGGGACACAGGATGGTGGACCTCAGTACCACAAAGCCTAGAGTCCCTGCCCCTCCTGCCACCAACCCCAAGTGAGGGGTATCCGAGGTGCACCTGCCCCCCTGCCATTTCTGAACTTCTGCTCACCTCATAAAGATTTTCATCTTCATAGTCATCCCGGGGATCCATCCCGAACTTCTCGTTCTGCCAGCGTTTCTGTCAGGGGTGAGTAGGGGGAACAAATAGCTTTTCAGACCCTCTGGATGCCTCAAGGAGGTGTTTGTCCAGAAAGGTAAGGGAGAGGCCACATATCCAGTATGAGGCAGGTCTCTCTGGGTGCAGAGCTAGTGTCATTTTGGCTGTCCGCGCTGCCTTGTTATTCTCCATAAGTGACAATAGTAAATAATAATAGTGCCCTGTGGCCTAAGAAGCAGCAGAAGCAGATGGCTCTGGGAGGACCCCTAGCCCCCTTTTTCCTTGGTCTCTGCTGCATCTTTGGGGACAGTGGGGATGCCAGGAAGAGGAATCACTGAAGACAGCCAGCCCTTGGGCCAGCACCATTTAAATCCCTTTCATTGCACTGGCTCGTTTAACTCCCACCCTGAGAGGTGGATGCATGCTGGCTCCCAAGTTTTGGGTGGGGAACCATTGGGAACCGCAGCCCGGGTCCTTGCCCACTGACTCTGGGGCCCTTGGGGGGCTCACCCTGAACAGCAGCAGCGTCCCAGGCACCACGGCACAGAACAACAGGATGATCCCCTCGGCTGTGATGATGCGATTCTTGGTCCCCTCTCCCATATCTAGGAAGGGTCTGGGGGGTGGCTCTGTGAGGAGCGGATACTGCTCAGAACTCTGCACCTCCTGCCCTCCCAGGATCCCCACCCCACCCTGGAAGGCCCCCTCCTGTAGTAGCGGCTCATTGCAAGCATGTGAGGAAGACCACGCAGCAGAGAAGGAAGGCTGTCCCAGCTGGAGCAGGGGAACGGGGACCAGGTTGAGCCACTCACCGCGCACTCGAAGGTAGGTGCCGCACGAATACAGTGATGTCCCCTGCTCTTTCACTTGGCAGCGGTATATGCCCCCATGACTCTTGTTCACATTTGAGATGATCCACTCGCCCTTGGGGCCAGAGGTCTGACCCAGGAAGGTAGGTTTCCAAGTATAGTTGCCCTGGACGCTGTGCCACCAAGTGACATTGGAGTTGTTGCCATTGTTCAGGCACTGGAGGCGGGCTTCGTCCCCAGGGCTCACTGTCACTGAAGTTGGGCCACTGTGCACCCACAGGGTGGCCTGGCACCCAGGTCCTGTTGAGAAGTAGCCAGTGGGTCAAGGACTGGAGATGGCAGTGCTCCAGGGAGTGGCTGGGGAGTGACGTCACTCCTTCGGTGTGTGGGGTGTCAACCTCCAGGAGGAGGAGGATGAGGAGAGTATGGGGGGGGTGAGTCCCTCAAAGGCCCTGGCCTCTTCTGCATGTCCACTTCGTGCTGTGGACTCTGGCTTTTGGATGTCTGGTTTCCTGGCACTGAAGTGCTCCTGCCCAGAGAGCTCCTCCCGAGTCAGCTCAGGCAGCTGCCCTCCCGAAGGCCATTGGGGTCCCTGGGCCTCAGGTCAGCCCTGCACAGGGTACTTTACCTTGTGTTACCATCACAAACCCCTGAGAACTAGGGTCCCTTGTACAGTGAGGTGGCTGTGGCCCTAGGGTACAAACTCCCAGCTCCCCTAGCCAGTCTCTGCTTGGGGACCAGCAGAGCAGTCTTCGGTGGGGCCTACCTTCGGGCAGAGGCCAACCTTATTCTCTGTGTGAGCCCGGGGCAACTCTCATTCTCTGTAACTTTCCTGTGGCAGCCTGGGGTAAGAGGTGGCTCCAGTCCTTGGGCTGGGCTGCAGGGTAAGGGAGGGGGCACAGCTGGGAGGAGACAGGGGTGTTTCTGAGGGAGATAGAGGCTGTCTGATGCCAGTGCTGTCTGCCCTGGGCCTCTCTGGGAAGCCTCAGCTCTCGGCCGAGGAGGCCGGTCCACATGGCCGGCTCCAGTCTTCAGGAGGGCGGAGGAGGGAGGTCAGGAAGTGAGGAGGAAGAGGTGGGGAGTGAGGCTGAGTAAACTCATGGTCACAGGCTCGAGACTCAGATAGACATAAGCTCTGATCCCCGCTCCTTGTGTCACTTGGGTGAGTGACCTTCCTCTCTGAACTTAGTGCAGTCACAGTCCCTGTCAGCTGGCCTCGGGTGGGGGAAGGGGAGTGTGAGTGAGGAGGAAGGGGTGAATGAGGCACACCCTGCCCCCCACACAGAGAAGGGGCTCACACAGGAGTCCGCTGAGGTTTAAGGCAGAGCAGGGGACAGCTTTTTCTCTCCTCTGATGCTCAGTGCCACCCCAAGGCCCCTTCCTGTCCCCAGCCCTGGGGAGAACCACCTTAGTTCCTTGTTTTGACTTCTGTGGACAAAGGTCGGGTGGGGGATGGGACTCTCAATCCTGCCTCCCCCTGTGGTGCTGTGGACACCCCGCTAGCTTTGCCTAGCCTCCTCCAGCTTTATCGTGGCCCAGCTTGGGGCATATTGGGTCAGTCAAACCCCAAATCCTTGAATTGATGGATGCGCTTGCTTTCCACATGGGCCTTCCCTTCCCCAGCTCTCCCTGCTTCTGACGCCTCTCCCGGCAGGAACCCCCCCACCCCTGTGCTCCTACTTCGGCCTCCTCAGACCCCAGCCCCTGCCCTTTGGCCACATACCCAAGCAGGCTGCAGACAGCAAGAAGAGGAGGATGGTGGCCGGTAGAGCTCGGAAAATTCCTGTACCCCCAGGCATCTTCTTTCAGGAGGTTGATTAATCTGGGTTGTAGCAGTCCTGGGGTATCAGATTCCTCCCCAAACCCCACCCCACTTCCTGCCCAGCCCTGCCGGAGATGGGCTCCAGTGGCCCTCACTGCTGGGCCCTTTGGGTAGCCCCTGCCAGTACGCTTCAGGCCAGTCTGAGGGGAACTGCTCCTGCACCTGTGGTAGCCACAGTTCCCCTGAGGCACAGCTGCTTGGGTGTGGGGGGGAGGGAGAGGGTGATTCTAGCCCCACCCCCACCCCAGCGCCAAATCTTGGGAAAGAAGCCTGGGGGAGCCAGAGTTCCAGGTGCGAGTGCCTGCTGCAGGCTGGCCTGTGTAGTTGGTCCTGAGATTGGATTGTGCCCTTCCTGGACCTTAGGCGAAACTTAGCCCCTCTGAGCCTCTGTTCTTAGCGCTGTTGCGGGCGGGTGGGGCGGGACTTAGCGGGGTGGCACGGGCACAGCAGGGAACACAGGGCCGGGTCCATGGTAGGTGCTCCTTGCTCAGGAGTAAACAGTGCAGGTGGGGCCTTGAGGACTACCTGTGTGACTAGGCAGTCCCTGCTGTCCTTTGAGTAGTTTATTTAGTTTTTGGTGGCCCTGGGCAATTGAACTCAGGACCTCAGGTATGCTATGCAAGTCCTCTACCCTTGTGCTACCCTCTCAGAGCCGCTTTTTTTTTTTTTTCTTTCCAGAATCAAGAATCGAACTCAGGACCTGGAGCTTGCCAGGCAGGCACCATGTCACTGAGCTATACCCCTGGCCCTCAGCCATTGACTTTTAATTGTTTGACTTTGAGATGGTCTCCCTAAGTTGCCCAGGCCACCTCAAACTTGTGAGCCTCCCCATGATCAACTTTTTTTTTGGTACTGGGGATCCAACTCATGACCTTGAGCTTAGCTTCCCCCCAACATGTCAGCCCATCTTCCATTTCACAGAGGAGAAAACCAAGGCCCAAGGGGGTCAGCTTGTCACTTGCCCAGCACCTTAGTCTGTGAGTTGGGTTCACCCTGGTTTTGTTTGATTTTGCAATGCTGGGGATTGAACTCAGGGCTTGCACACTGAACTACATCCCTGGCCTTTTATTTTTTTATTTTGTTATTTTAATTCCGAGACAAAGTTTTCACTAAGTCGCTAAGTTGCCCAGGTTGGGCTGGAATATGTGCATTTCCTCCCCCAGCCTCCCAGAGTGCTGGGCTTACAGGTGTGTGACACCACTTGAAGTCACTTCTGTGTGACTCCCGGGTTCTTGTCAGCCAGTCATTCTTGGCCAGGGAAATTAGGTCGGAGTGGGGAGAGTGGAGAAGCTGAGCAGTTAGGAGACCTTCACACACACTTGGAAATAGATATGCCGGGAAAAAATTCATCACAAGGGAGGTTTTTGGTAGGAAAAATTGAGCAACGAACACAAAATCCATTTATAGGAGACAGATGCAGCAATTGTAGGACAGTCAGGCAACAGAATGTCATCTCGGAGAGGGTGTCAATAGCCGCATCTCAGAAACATGAGGCCAAGAAAAAGTGTAGTATAGTGCAGTGGACTTGTTTTAAAAGGCGACAAAGTTGGACATGGTAGTGCAGGCCTGTAATCCTAGCACTGGGGAGGCTGAGGCAGGACTGCCATGAGTTCCAGACCAGCCTGGGCTACATCATGAGACCTTGTCTCAAAAAGAAAAGTTGAAACACCACGTGGCAGTGAGGTGGTTCATTACTTGTCTGTGATAGAGATGTAGACCCACATGGGTTATGAATGCCCAGTTCCTGGGGGTGGTTTGTTTTGGGGAAGTGAGGAGGGCTGGGCCTGAGGAAGGGCATACAGATGGCTTTGCCACTTCTGGTTCTCTTTCTTAATCTATCTACCTTTGCAGTATTGGGGATTGAACTCATGAACGTTCCACTACTGAGATACATCTCCAGCACTTTTTGAGACAGCCCTCATTAACTTGCCCAGGCCAGACTTGAGTTTGTGAATCTCCTGCCTCAGCCTCCCTCAGCTATGTGCCATCACGCTTTTTTTTTTTTTTTTTTTTTTGAGACCGGGTCCCCCTAAATGTCCCAGGCTGGCCTTGAATTTGTGGATATCTTACCTCAGTCCCCCCACCAAAAAAAAGCTGGGATTATAGGCATGTGCCAACAAATTCAATCTGTGTATTTTTTTTTTCCTTCTCTTCCTGGTGCTGGGGCTTGAACCCACTCACTTACACTGAGCTAAGTCAATCTTATAATTCTCCTACCTCAGCCTCCCATACTGTGTTGGGGTTACAGATGCTTTCTACCATACCTGGCTAATTAATTATTTCTGATACTAGGAATTGAACTCAGGGCCTTGCGCTTGCCAGGCAGGTGCTTGTACCACTGAGCTATATCCCTGGCTCAAGGCTAATTGCTTATTAAACTGGTGAGTTTCTGTTACAGTTATACTGTTTTGCATGCCTGAAATATTTAGTAATTTAAAAATAGTGCAAGTGTCACACATGTGGAAAAGCCTAAGTCAGTGGTGGTGAACCTATGGTACATGTGCCCTGGAAGGCTGTATCATTGAAAGCTCTAAAAGGTTTGCCCTTGCTGGCATAGGCCTTAAGAATCTTGAGAATCAAGCTAGATACGGGAACATATGCCTGTAATCCCAGCACTCTGGGAGACTGAGGCAGGAGGATCTCAAGTTTGAGTCTGCTATGAGAAATTTAGTGAGCCCCTGTCTCAAAAATGGGCTGGAGATTGGGTTTTCTCAGCACTGTACACACACACATGCATGCACAATTTGAAATTCTTGTTTGTATCTCAGCTCTGCCAGCTGAGTGGTGGAGTTTGTTTCTTCTCCTGTAACATGGGAATAACCACTCCCTGAGAGGCTGTACTAGCACTGTGAAGTGCATTAGCACAGTTCCTTGGACGGGGTCAGTTCTCCTTTGACACTTGGGGCCACCCCCTTCCTAGACCCAGGCGTTCAGTTGGCTTCCTGGTCTGTGCCTGTTCCTTCCTCGGAGACCCTCACAGGAGTAAGTACGGATCCCAGGCTGGAAGCCCTAGGAATCCAGGTTCCTTCGGCTGGTAAACCATTTTTCAGGCCTCTGACTTCACCCCATGGCTGCTGGGGTGAAGGTGCATTTTAGGGTAACCCCAGGGCCCAGGCAGTTTGCTTGGGTACCACTGTCACTTACCTAGCCCCCAGTGCCCTGTGCTGTATGAACCAGACTTGGCACTGAGTTCTATCAGCTCTAGACATTCTCATTCTCATTGGGCGAAAGGGGAAATTAGAGCTGGGTGTGGTGGCACTCGAAATCCCAGCACGTAGGAGGGCTGAGGCAGGGTGGCCAGCCCAGACTACACAGCCATGGTCTCAAAACTAAAAACCAGCCCTAGAACAGGGATATGACTGGCCCAGGGCCATGAAAAG